>APFE031680700.1:26036-42014 GCA_000404065.3 Pinus taeda
TTATCAAATATTAAGTTCTTTTGGTTGTAAGTATTGTTTTCAATGGGGACTCTATGCATGACAAAGTTGAGGGTTATAAGTAAAGGCCTATGATCGGAGTCAGGCTCGTGGTCGTTTAAGATGTCAAAGTTTATCATTTCGTTGTATAAAGGAAGATTAGAAATAACGTAGTCTACTACGCTGCTACCAAGTCCATGGATGCAGGTCATCTTGCTGGAATTGGGCCACTTTTTTAGACCGTTGCAAATTATGAGATCCTGAGCACTACAGAGCTTGACAAGCTCTGACCCAAACAAATTTTCCCCGAGGTCTTCAGAGCTCCTTTTGTACCTACTAGCCAGGGTAGGGTCTTCGTCTAACCAAAGAGGATTAGGATTGGAATGATTGCTTAAAATAATAGCTTGATTGCTTGAAGTTCGGGCATTGAAATCCCCTATTAAAAGGATATTACCATCATCCTTTAGGCTAGAAATATCGTTCTCTAAGCTATTGTAAGGGTTAGTTTTATCTAGATTCTTCTTCTTATAGAAGTTAGAATTAATGGGGGGGGAAGTAACATATTATTAATGTCTCTGATCTCTATCCAACTAAATTGGTTGTAAGGGTCGTTTTTATAAAGCCTAACATAGGGGGAGATGTTCTTCTTAATGTAACAAGCTATTCCCCCAATGCCTCTACGGGAGGATCACTTGTTCCATGTAGACCATAGCGTAAAGCCATCTATGTTAGGGACCTTAGATTCTTCGTGCTCCCAAGTTTCAACAAGCAAAATAATATCAACATCATTTGAGATCTAGCTTAGCTTGGGGCCTTTGTTCCATGGGAAGCCCCGACAGTTCCAAGAAAGGATCTGAAGCATGTTTAGTTGCTATTGATTACTATCTTTTTGGTTTTTGTCCCGAATAAAGGCTTTTCTGTTTCTGATTATTGCCCATTTACCTTCCTTTCTGATTTATACTTTATTAATAAATTACCCTCAATAAAACAATAATCTTATTTAGGAAATTATAGTTAATTTTATAATTAGTTAAATTCTTTATTATATAAATAAAATCATAATACATTGAAATCTGGTTCAAAACTAGTTAAGTTATAGTTGGGAAAATTTTACATAAAACAAGATAAATTATTAATAATAAAATCACAATTATTTAACTATTTAACATATTAATATATAATCAAAAAAATATTTAAATATTCAAAAAATTCCAATATTCTATTTAATATGAGCCATAGAATATTAATGTTTAATAATAAGCTATGAAACTTATAAATTCTTATGAAAATCTATTAATTAATTTTATATCTAGGGAATTTTATGTTATATAAATAATATGATATATTTGAATTTAGTAGTTTTATTATAATTTAATTAACTAAAAAAAATTTAAGTTGTTAAAACATATAGATAATTTAATGAAAATTATAAATTATTAAAAACTTTATTAAAAATTAATTTAATAATTTCAACGATCAGTAATATCTAAATGAAATATTGTATTCAACACAAAGTTTATTATGAATTACAACATACTTTACCATAAAATTGAATCATAATATTCTTTTATAAACTTATAAAATTGAATCATAATATTAAATAATAACATAACTGCAACCTTAAAAGCCTATACTATTGAAGAATAACATAAATCAAATCTATAAACCAAACCTAACCTAAATTAAATCTAAAAACCAAAACAAATTATTATTTATATAGTTAAAATATATTATTATTCATATCCTTAAAAAATGTATCACTAAAAATCAATTTTACAAAATATATTTTAGATTTGATGTGTATAACTTGTTGATAGGATAAAGATATCTTAAACATATAAAACTAATAAAAATAGTATATTAAAATTAACTTTTGTTAAATTATATTCTCTGGTTCACATAATATTTTATTAAAATACAAAAATTCTACAAAATTAATAAAGATGATAAGATAAATAATAAGTACATTCTGGCTAAACTTGGCTGTGAACATAAACATGTTATTGCCCAGTTCTTCCGCAAATTAGATTTTTCTGAAATAATTTCCAACAAACGAACATTCTTGAGAGCTTGCTACGCCTGAATTACGACTAAACAGCGATGAAATAAATTTGCTGGAAACAACATAATTTGCCATATTTTATTTAAAAGAACTCCAATAATAATCAGTAAAAAACTATCCGTATTTACTTCATTCAAATTTTAAATAACCCAAAAAACTCGAATGAATTGCCACCTGTCACTTGCATGAGCCTCGACTGATCACGTCTAGAATTGTCCGGAAGACTCTCGTATGAATGGCCAAGTATGTCTTAACATATGTCCGGAAAATTCTCGTATAAATTGCCACCTGTCACTTGCATGAAGCTTGACTATTCATTTTTGGAACTGAACTCCAACTTCAGCGTATTTTAACTAACACAAAAAGATTTAACGGTTTTTCATGTCAGCGCCTACTTAGACTTCGGTTTTTCATCTCAGCGCCTACTAATACTTTAGGAAACTCTTATTTCCAATTTTATAGAAAAGTTAATGCGCCCTGACATGTGCTGTTGATAGCCAGATATAACACGCGCAGTGATGACTAGAGAAAAAAAAAGCAGTAGTCTATAATGCGACTTTTTGAAAGTCTTTCTGGCGGATTTTTCCGGTCAAAATCCGGCAGCAATTCAATGGAATCCCAAGTTTGATAGCTAGTTTCTGCACAATCAATGGCTCCCAGGGGTTTTTCAGGGCGCTGAATCCAAATATGCAGTTAAAAAACCATTTTAACTGCTAAAAATCAAGATTTAACCTCATTTCTTCAGCCGGATTACGTCACCGGAATCTCCAAAAAGTCGCATTATAGACAACTCCAAAAAAAAATGGCATGTTATATCCGCTATCGATAGCACATATCAAGTCGCATTAACTTTTCTATAGAATTGAAAATAAGAGTTTCTCAGAGTTCATACAAAAATGTCAGTTAACTATTATGAATCTTGTATAGTTAAGAGTTTTGTATAACTAAAAGCTTTTAAAGTAGAGAGGCCAAATTGGGAACTTTTTGGTTATATAAATTTAAGATGTTATCAACAATGCACACTGAGAATATAATTATGTGTAATATAATAAAAAGGATCCTTATCATTTAAAAAATATAAATTTTTTTTTTTTCATTTTTTCAAAATTGGTAAACATATAGAAATTTTTAAGATTTTAAGTCTAAATACATGAATTTTAATTCTTAAATTAAATTAGAAATGTCAATAAAATTAACTTAATAAAAGAAGTAACTTTTAGACATTGTCTTTACTGTTTTATTAATGGTTTAATTTAATCGATGTAATTTACCACTAAATTAAAGATATATTAACACTTTTGCATTCAAAAATGTATTTTAGATAACAAAAAATCTTGAAATTGCATTGTTATATTTTGGTGAATTCTGTGAAAAAGTTATTTCATCTATTAGTTAGACTAGGCCAAATTTTAATAAAATGAATATCTAAAATAAAAATAAAAATAATATTTAAATCAAAACAATAAAACAATTAATAAAACCAATATAATAACATAATAAAATAAAGATAATATTTAGTTCAAACTTAAAAAATAAAAATAAAAACCAATTCTAAAAACTTAAAAATAAATATAAATAATAAATGTTCAATTTAAAAAAAAAAAAAAAAAAAATAATAATAAAATTAAATAAATAATAAAAGACAATATAAAAGAAAAAAATTACATTTATTAAATAGCAAGATAATACAAATTAGAAAATATAATATATATGAAATAAATAAAAATACTTATTTCCAGTCATGTTTATTAATAGTCAAGAATAAAAATACAAAAAAATAAAAATTAAGAATATATATATATTATATATAATATATAATATATATATTATATAACTTAAGAAGAAATGGCAGGGATCCAACAACTACTTATTTTCCAGTCATGGCCTCTATTTAGATTGCTTGGCCTCCTTTCAATCTATATAGCTTCCATAAACTTAGGGTGATGGAAATGATCTATCTTAGCAATGAGTCATGCTTCTTCAATGCAGATGTAGTGTTTTTTCATTTTGCATGTTTTGCTAATGCTATGGAGGATGTCCTCCTATGTTTGATGTCTACCTCATTTTCTTGAATCCTCTGATTTATTGAGCGGTTAGTTTCACCAACATAAGGTGTCCCGCATGAACAAGGAATTACATAAACACCTCTCATATTCTAAGGGTCCACCGAGTATTTTACAGATCTTAGGGAATTTTGAATGGTGTTAAGGGGCCTATATGTTGAGGGAACCTTGTGATTTATTAGGATCCTTGTATAAAAGGAAGGTGTACACCAGAAAATTGATCATTAGGTTCTTTTTTAATCTTGGAATCCCTACCAGCTTTAAGGAAAGCCCTAAGACATTGGAGCTTATTATAACCATTACTTTTGAAAACCTTGAGGAGATGGGTTTTCTCATACTCAAGGTGACTTTCATCACAAACTCTAAACGCGTGAATGGCTAAAGTGTTGAGAACACCCAGCTTTTGAGCAAGAAATGATGGGACTTAGTGTGAAGATATTGTTGTGTGTGAGTTTTATTTCGAAAGACCTGGTGTGAGAATGATACATTGTCCTTCTTTGAACAAAGGACGTCAAGAAAAGGTAGGCTCCCATTGATTTCACATTCCATAGTAAACTTTATGGAGCTAGACTTATTATTAAGATGTTGGAGAAAGAGATCCAACTTATTCCGACCATGAGGCCAGATGATGCAAGTGTCACCCACAAATTTTTTGCAAAACTTTGGTTTGTATTGAGCTAAGGACAAAGCTTTGGATTCAAAGTCCTCCATGAATAGATTAGCTACAACAGGGGAAAGAGGTGATCCCATGGCAACACCATGTGTTGCCTCATAGAATTCCCCTTCAAAGTTGACGAAAGTAGAGGTAAGACAAATCTCAACCAATTTAGCAGTATCAGGATTTGTGACGTGGTTAATGACCTCAATGGCCTCGTTGATGGGGATATTAGTTTAAAGGGAGACCACTTTGAAACTCACAATAAAATCATCAGGCTCAAACATTATACCCTCTGACTCATTAACAAATGATGAAGAGTATTTGACAAAGGACTTTGTAAGGCCAACGAGGGGTTTTAGCTTTTGGGCTAAATACTTTGTTAGAAGATAGGTTGGCCCTCTTATAGTGTTGACAATGGGTCTTAGGGGAGCCCCCTCCATATGGATCTTGGGAAGACCATAGATCCTGAGAGTGCTAAGGTGACTCTCGATGAGTATATGGCTCAAGGAGCTAACAATGCTACTGGATTGTGTAGCTAGAGACACGTTTTTAGAGATCTTAAGGCATTGTTACTGGATTTTTTTTGTAGCTTTGATTGTTACAAAGGTGGTCCAACATTTTTCTCTAGTAATCTTCCCTATCTAAGATAAGCACAACTCTACCCTTGTCTGCTTTGAGAATAACAATATTTTCTTTTGATTTTAAAATGAGTCATGGTTTTAAGGCATGTTGTATGATAAACCATGGTATTGGCCCATGACCTTTTTATACATGGTTAATAATGTGTACATTAATAAGACATTCTTCATGTTGCAATCATTTGTTTTGTTGCGTGTGGCACTCTAGAGCAGAGTATGAGGGTAGATCTCAAATAAAAACGTAAACATGTAAATGTAAACATAAATGTAAATATAAACGCAATGTTTAACATTTAACATTTTAATCTAATGTCGGCCCTATTTAATATGTATGGTAAATAAATAAAAATATAAATAAACTAGAGATATGGTAAATAAATACAATATTTTTTTATGTTTACTCGAGAAGTATGTTAAATAAATAAAAATATAATTCAACTAGAGGTACGGTAAATAAATAAACCTCCTTTTATATTTATTCTGTAAACCACTTTATATTTACGAAAACTCAAAAAATATGTTTTATTTAGGTGAATCCTATGGGCCAAATACCATGGGACAAATAATTATTAATACCATGGGCCAAATACCATATTTATAAAAGAAGTATGGTGAATAAATAAATATAAAATAAGTATAAAGAGGTATGATAAATAAATAAAAATATATCAAATAGGATTAGAAATCAACATCTAATTATATACGACGCTGATGGGAAAAATACCATGGTAAATAAAAGAGATATGATAAATAAATTAAAATATAAATAAACCAGAGGCATGGTAAATAAATAAAACATCTTTTTATATTTACTCCATAAACCTCTTTATACTTACTAACACTCAAAAAATAGGTTTTATTTAGGTCAAGCCTATGGGCCAAATACCATAGGCCAAATGATTATTAATACCATACAAAAAAGCATTATTAACTCTAATATTAATATTAGAAGATTTTTATATTATTATTATTATTATTATTATTATTATTATTAAATCTAATATTCATATTAATAATATTTATATTATTATTATTAAATTTAATAAATTTTGGATTGATACATATTAAATTGTATATTATAAATATATATTAATATATCATGATATATATTAACTCTAGATATATATTGGAGGGAAGAATAAAGACATAGAGTGATAGAGGTGGAGAGATACGAGGAGTGACAAGGGAGAGATGGAGATAAACTTAAGGATAGGGGAGAGGAGGAATGAAGAGAGAGAGAGGGAGATGAGTGAGAGATGTAGAGAAGGGTAAGAGAGGGAGAGGGAGACACAAAGATGGAGGGGGGCAGAGAGAAGGACAGAGGGAGGGAGATAGTGAGAGGATTGGAGGGTGGAGAGAGAGAGAGATGGGGGAAGAGAGAGGAAGGTAGGAGAGAAATGGAGAGAGAGGAATTTCACGAGAGGAGGAGAGATGGAGGGAAGAAGAAAGACATAAAGAGTGATAAGTAGAGAGAGAGGGAGTGACAAGGTAGAGATGGGGAGAGAGAGAGTATGTTTAGGGGTGAGATAAAGAGACAAAGAAAGAGAGAAAGAGAGAAGGGGAGGAGAGAAGGAGAGAGGGAGGGATATAGGAACATAGTTGGAGAGAGAGAGAGATAGAGAGAGAGTGTGTGTGTGATGGGGGAAGAGAGGATTGGAGGGAAGAGAGAGAGAGAGAGACAGAGAAAGAGGATTGGAGGGAAGAGAGAGAGAGAGAGAAAGAGAGAAAGAGGATTGGAGGGAAGAGAGATAGAGAGAGAGAAGGAGAGTGATGGGGGAAGAGAGAGGGTAGTAGGAGAGAAAGGGAGAGAGAGGAAGTATGAGAGAGTGAACTTGAGAGAGAGAAGGAGAGAGGGAGGGAAGAAGAAATACATAGAGAGTTTGAAGTGGAGAGAGAGAGGGAGTGACAAGGGAGAGATGGAGAGAGAGTGTGTATGTTTGTGGGTGAGATAAAGAGACAAATAAGGAGATATGGAGAGAATGGCGAAGAGAAGGAGAGAGGAGAGAGGGAAGGATATAGTAACAGTGTTGGAGGCTGAAGAGTGAGAGAGAGAGAGAGGATGTGATAGAGTGGAGAGAGGGGAAGAAAGAGGGATGGAGTTGGAGGGGGAGAGAAGGAGGTAAGAATAAATAAATAGAGAGAGAAAGGTGGAGAGAGAGAGAGGGAGTGATAAGAAAAATGGATAGAGAGGGAGAGAGGACAATAAGAGGGAAGAGAGATAGAAGCGAGGGAGAGGGATAGAAAGGGAAGAGAGGGAGAGGAGGAGGGAGGGATAGATAGATAGTGATAAGCCTCATCATTGAGTAATTATATGGGCCTTAATTAGCCTTAATTCACCTCCTAGCTTAGTCAAACCAACTATTCTCACAACTTATTGCATACTTTTGATTATATTTTGTTTATGAAATGAGTTAGAGTTGGATATTTGGCTTTGTCGTCTGATCTCCATGTAATGCAAGAATAAAGGATAAAAGCAAGGAAAAATGCAAGCATAAAGGATAAAAGCGAATTATGGCAAAGGGACAAGGGAGAGTAACTATAGGAGGTAAATCCTCCTCATTTACTACCCCTCCATTCAAATATTCCACCATCATCTCAGAATGCACACAGCCATCACTTTGAAGACTAAAAGACAATCGAGCAAGGGAAAGGGACAGAAACCAGTTTTTCTTGAGTTATAGGCCAAGCCTCCCAATGGGAAGAAAATCATTAGAGACTTAAAATGTATAAATAGAGAGGCTTAGGACCTCAATAGGATTTGGACTTCTATTATAGAACTCCGTTTTATTTCTAAACTGCAAAGACTTGCGACAATTTTCTCTGTAATCCATGGTTTTATAATAAGAATGAGTTATGTTTAAGCGAGCTCTGAGTTAACTCCGAGGGCTGAAGCTCTTGGGTTAGGGCCCAACCCAAGCAGCGAAAGGTCCTCCTTATTGTACATGTATGCTAGCATAGTTTCCTAGTTTTCCTTGTTCATTTGCTTAAATAGCTTCCTGGTTCTATTTATTTGTTTAAATAGCTTTCTGGTTTACTTGTTCATTTGTTTAAATAGCATAGAGTTCTATTCTAGTTATTTGGTTAAGTAGTTTCATTGTTTTCTATTCATTTTCTTAAGTAGTCTTATGGTTTTCATTGTTTATTTGCTTAAGTAGTTGCACTTTCATTATAGTAATATAGCGTAGATTATTCATGGTTTTCCTATTCATTTTCTACAGTAGTTGCATTTGGTATAGTTTACTTCCATTTATGCCTTCTTTCATTTCACAGGTTAGTTAGGAGAAAAAGATCACTATCAGGTTGTGTGCAGGTGTCTCAACCTCATCTCCTCCCTCTGGGACCATGAATTGAGGAAGGGACCCTTCAGCAGCCCCAAAAATAAAGGTTTCTAGTTCTCGCATGAGCTAGGGAGTTCGTTGTTTGATGCAATTATTTGTTCACCATCACTGGTTTTCTCTGTCATTTTCATTTGAAACCACCTTAAGCACATTCCTCATGTATAGCTTCCTCGTTGTCCGATCACCAACAAACCTTCACAATCATCATCTGATTCATTAGTTTTCTCCAACTACTACCTCGCATGGAGTCCACCACTTACTTTATGAACTTTAAGTCCCCACTATCAATCTTCCTCACCTGATCCAACGGCTATCACGTCACCTGATCACTTTAGGTGCTTTAAACCCCCACCGTCGATCTGCCTCACCTGATCCAATGGCTATCTCTTCACCTGATCGCCAATTAGCTCGGCCAACCTCCACCGTTGATCGGCCCCACCTGATCCAATGGTTATCGTGCAATATTACGCAAATTAGTGCACCAAAGCGCACAAGAAAAGTGGTTTTCTCGTGCTACGTGTCGCGCAGTAAGGCTAATCGTGTGAAATTTTAAAATACAGGTTATGGCCTTGAGGGCACGCAAGAAACTACTTATCGCCTTAGAAACCGGCTCCATCATTTCCACATGTTTCTTTTCCCCACGATATGAACTCTGTCGTCCATCTCTTGACTTCACCCGCGTGATAAGATCTCAGTTGTTCATCGCTTTTGTTAGCCTCGTCTGTCTATCTCTTGGCTTCACCTGCATGATTAGATCTTGGCCATTCATCTCCTGTTAACCTCATTCATCCATCCACTCACTTAATCCCTCATGATACGATCTTTGTCACTCATCCTGTTCATTAACCTCATTCATCCATTTATTCACTTAAGCCTTCGCGATAAGATCTCCATCATTCGTCCTATTAGTTAACCCTATTTTCCCATCTCTCTATGTAACCTCCTGCGATCCGATCCCCGTCGTTCATTTACCTTCACCCAATTGATCCAACGGTTCTTATGCATTGTTGCTCCCTCACGTCCTCCTTTCACTGATTTCGTCCTCTGATTTCTCTTCCACTTGAAACCCAATTTAGTCTTAGTTTCCTTTACTTACACCTTAGTCTAGTTTTGATGTTCTTTACCTCTACAACTTAGATAGCAACATTAGATTAGTGTTAATTTAGCAATTCTACTTAGCATAGTTTTTTGGATGGTTAGTTAGGTTATGGTTTGGTTTAGCATTTCATGTTGTTTTCTTCAATACTGCAGTAGAAGTAGCTCTCCCTTAGGATATATTTTCTCTTCTTCCATCAAAGAGTTAAGCTTCTTCTAACCCTATAGAAGTCTGGCTTGGAACCCCTAGGGTCTCTTTCCAGATGAGCAGTGACAACAGGCAATACCTTCACTTCTACTTGTGCATATAGCATTGTCACCTCCAAGTTTGTACGAACCTCGAGTTGATAAGTAAAGTTGGTAGCCCTGGGAGTTGCAACATTCTTGTTGCAATACCTAGGCTTATCAATTTTTGCCGTCGTTACTGGGGAGGAGTCTAAGTAGAAGTAATTACTGCTTTTCTTCTACTTCTAGTCTTCAGCTTTCTTTTCTTCTACTTCTTATCCTCAATTTTCTTCCATTAGTTTATTTCTACAAAAGTAATCTAGTTTCTTTCTTTCTTTCATTTGTCATTAGTTGTGTTCCTTTATATTCTGCAAGTACTTTCTAGCTCTAAATAAAATCTTACAAAAACCAACCCAAAAACATTTCCTTTCATGCCTCATAGGAATAGGGACAATTTAAGAAAATTCTTGACAAATATCCCCACTACATCCAACTCTCAACCTTCTCTCTTCTTCGGTGACTGTGAAGTGGAAGAACCTTTAGGTGAGAAACCTTACAAATTTGAAAAACCTACAAGGGAATAAGAAGAGGAAGAACCCATTCCTACTGAACCAATGGCTGGAAACCAAAATTACAAGGGAAATATAGAGAGAATTAAGAGTGCCTTCCCCCTCAAGGAAACCAATGGGGACACTAAGATGAATAACATAAGCCCCTCTGGTCTACCTCATTTCATTGGCCTGACCATGGAGGACCCTAAAACTTTCCTATTTGAATTTGTTGTTATATGACAAACCTATGACTATACAGATGATGAGAAAAAAGTTAAAATCGTTTCCATCTACCCTCAAGGATGCAACATTACGTTGGTTCATGGGTTTACCTAGAGATAGAATCACAACTTGGGCTCAGATGCAGCTGACTTTCAACAACAAATATAGGGACTACTGAAGGTCAAAGGATACTAAAGAATATATTTTCAAGATGAATCCTTAGAAGACTATGAAGAAATATTCCATCTCAGTTACAAAAGGGCTAGGTGCACACTTGACCCTAAGTCACTAAAGTTAGTCGTGCTTAGAGGAGTAAGGGAGGATCTTCTAGATACCTTACATATGATATCAGGAGGATATGTCTACCAATTACCCTATGAGGATATTAAGACTGTCTTTAGAAACCATTCTAGGGTAGCCAGGAAAAAGGACAAGGGTAGTCAACTTATGGCCAGTACATCATCCTCTAACTTATCCATCAAGGGTGAAATTGGAAATATGCTGGAAGATTTCAAAAGTGATATGTTGCAAACCCTTACCTTACAATTGGACACCATGAACATCAAAAGGACGCAAGAGGAAGAAGAGAGAGCCTTGGCGATCTTTTGTCCTAGATGCACTAGGAGGCATCCTAGGAATGAATGTCAATTGAACTATATTAATATTTGCTCAGTTTGTGAAGAAAACCACTCCACAGACAAGTGCCCATCTTTACCTAGACTCAAGGTTGTATATTAGGGAGCTGAAGGGGTCACTAAGCAACTTTGCTACATCGACCAAAGGAGACCTCCTGGGCCTAGACCATACTAGCAGGGTACACAAGGGTTATCCCATGCATATTGCAACCCCAACCAAACCACAACTATAACTTCTTGGGGGGGCCCTGCTCATCCTTCCTGGTTTACACCCCTCCTTGGTCCTATGCATCTCAGTATCAATCCCAGCCAGCTAGCTAGCCAGTCATTTCAACCTTACGTTCAGCCACAACATCAGTAGAATACCCCACACCAGGGGTGAGGCCCTAATTCAACAATGTTCCAGCCCTATTGCCTCCACCACCTACCCAACCACAACTCTTGAACTCTGCTCCACCTAAGCAACCTGAGATGCTTGCCCAACCAAATTCAAACCTAAACAATAAGTAGGTTCAACAAGTATATAGTGGAGAGACATCATACCCAGCTTATGTTGTAGAAATCTAGGAGATCAACCTAATATATGGGAGAATTATCCCAGACAACCAACCTCCCTCTCCATATAGGGAGGTTGAGGAAGAAAGAGAGGAAAGCAACCTTAAAGTAAATCCACCCTTTCCTGGGAGATTAGCCCAACCACTCCAACCTACCCCAAAAGAAACCGAACTTTTGGGAGAATTGAAAAATCTATGTGTAAAGATCCCCCTTCTCTAGGCAATCAAATATGTTCCCATTTACAATAAATTGATTAAGGAGAAGTGCTTCAAACATCCAGGAAGAAGAAAAAAGGATGCCCCTACCATCAATGTCATTGGGTAGTTCTCTGACTTAATGTTGGGGCAGGTAATATGTCCAAAATATTTGGACCCTGGAAGCCCTGTAGCAGATGTTCACATCAATGGCACCATTGTCCCACACACTCTGATTGATCTTGGGGCTACCATTAATGTGATGACCGAGGACACCATGCTCAAACTCAACCTCCAAGGATCATTGAGGAAGACCACAACAGTTCTGCAACTTGCAAATCGTTCCAGAGTTACCCCTGAGGGAATTGTAGAGGATGTGATGGTCTCCATTGACTCCTGAGAGTACCCTAGAGATTTCATAGCTCTCCAGCTTAAGGTTAAGCTTACTGGTTACCCTCTCATCCTTGGGACGCCATGGTTGGCCACATCTTATGCTTACATTAGCTGCAGAGATGGGAATATGAACATCAAGAATGGGCATCTGTCCAAACAATTAGTCCTATGCCCTCCTGCTCAACCTACCCTAGAGCATGATTTACCTTTATGGTTAGAGGAGGAGGAATAAGATGAAGTTTATTCTGCACAACTTTATGCTTTGGAAGCAATCATAGGAGGACAACAAGATGAGGATGACTTAATTGACCGCCTGCTCCAAAGTCCAACTCCTAGTTCACTACCATTAGAAGAAGAAATAAGGGAAACCAAGAGCAATCATCCAATTGACTTATGCTTGGCCAATTCCAACCCACTCCGAGTCAAAACCATAGAATTTGGCCTAGAGAGAACTTTGAAAATAAACCCATCTCTTTCTGCTTTAGAAGAGGAAAAGCTATGCAACATGTTGAGAGAACACCTAGAAGCCTTTGCTTGGAGTTATAAGGAAATGAAGGGAGTACACCCCTCAGTGTGTACTCACCACATATACATAAAAGAAGGTTGCAAGCCATTCAGGCAACCGCAAAGGAGGATGAATCTAGCTATTAAAGACATAGTCAAAGAAGAACTGCAAAAACTGCTAGATGCAAGATTCATTTACCCTATCTCAGATAGTGAGTGAGTCTCTCCTTTAGTGTTAGTTCCCAAGAAAAATGCTAAGTGGAGAATTTTTGCTGATTATAGGGAGTTGAACGAAGCCACAAAGAAGGATCATTTTCCCCTACCCTTCATTGACCAAGTGCTAGATGGCCTGGTAAGGAAGAAGCTATTTTCTTTCCTAGATGGATTCAGTGGGTACAACCAAATCCAAATCTGCCTAGAAGACCAAGATAAGACCACATTCGCCTGTCCTTGGGGTACTTTTTCCTATAGGGTCCTTCCTTTTGGCCTATGCAATGTTCCTGCCACTTTCCAGAGAATAGTCTTAAGTATGTTTGCTGAATTAGTACATGATGCAGTCGAAATCTATATGGATGACTTTACACCTTATGGCTATGATTTTCAAGAAGCCTTGACTAACCTAAGAAAAGTATTACGCAAATGCATTGAAATGAATCTGTCTCTCAGTCCAGAAAAATGTGAATTATTAATGATTGAAGGGACTGTGCTAGGTCATTCAATATCTCAGCAAGGACTGCAGGTGGACCCAAAAAAAATAGCAATCATCTAAAGGGTCCCACCTCCACAAAAGCAGAGAGATGTCAAGAGTTTCTTAGGGTTAGTTGTGTACTACCTAAGGTTGGACTTCAACAAGTTGGCCTCTCCTTTTTTTGGGTTTTTGGCCAAAGATTCTGAGTTTATATGGTCAAAGATCTATCAAGAGGCCTTAGACATTCTAAGGGGTAAGTTAACCATTGCATCAATCCTTAGAGGCCCAAATTGGGCCCTCCGTTTTCATATTCATGTTAATGTCTCACACAAAACCATAGTAGCATCCTTAGGTTAGGAAGAGGAGAAATCACCCTATGCCATCTATTTTATCAGTAAGAACCTGTCAAAGGCTGAGCTAAACTATACTTTGACTGAAAAGGAACTCCTGGTTGTTATGCATTCATTGAACAAATTCATGCATTACATTACAGGTTATCAAACATTTGTGCATATTGATCATGCTGTAATCAAATATTTAATGAACAATCTAGATGTAAATGCTAGAATTATAAGTTGGTTTCTTTTATTACAGCATTTTGATTTAACTATTGTTGATAAGCCTAGTAAGGAAAATGTTGTTGCCGACTTTCTATCTAGAATGAATCTGCCTGCATGTGAAGAAGGAATGGTGGATGACCAGTTACCAGATGAGAATTTTTTTGCTATTTCAGTTCTCTCCGCATGGTTTTCTGATATAGAAAACTATTTGGTATTAGCACAGTTCCCACCAAACTTGCCCTCCAAAGAAAAGAGAAAGATAATCAGGAAAAGTGCCCCTTTCACCTAGATTGGGGGCAATCTGTTCAAACTTGGCCTAGATCAAATCTTAAGAGGGTGTGTAAGGGAAGAGGAATTCTTTGACATCCTTTTGACCTGTCATGATGGGCCTTAAGAAGGTCATTTTACAGCAAAGAGGACAGGATTCAAAGTGTTGCAAGTAGGCTATTATTGGCCTACTCTTCATCAGGATATGAAAAAGTACATTAGTTAGTGTGATCAGTGCAGGAGGATGGGAAAGCCTACTCCAAGAGATGAAATGCCCCTACAACCTCAAGTGACTTTCAAGCCATTTGACAAGTGGGGCATGGACTTCATTGGGCCTATCAACCCTCCTTCAAAGAAAAAATAACACATCATTGTGTGCACTAATTATTTGACTAAGTGAGCTAAAACCAAGGCAATTAAGGCTACAACAGAAGAGAAGGTGGCTGAGTTCCTAAGGGAGAATATATTCTACAAATTTGGGTACCCTAGAGAGCTAGTCACAGACCAAGGCAGCTAATTTACCTCCAGCATGATTGAATAACTGCTTAGCCATCACAAAATCAAACATATGACCTCCACTCCTTATCATGCACAAGCTAATGGGAAAGTGGAGGTGACCAACAGGGCACTGGAGAACATCTTAACCAAGGTAGTGAGCAGTAGCAGGAAGGATTGGACAGAGAGACTAGTTGAGGCCACCTGAGCCTATAATACAACATGGAAGACCACCACTAGATTTACACCCTATGAGCTAGTCTATGGGAAAAAGGCTTGGTTGTCCACTGAGTTTGAATATAACACATTGAGGATGGTAGCCCAACTAGATTTGGATCTCAGTCATGCACAAAAATAAAGGTTGTTACATTTGAATGGCTTGGATGAATTCAGAATGCAAGCCCTCCTAAATACAAAGATAGTTTAGCTTCAAAGGAAGATTTGGCATGACAAACACATTAAGGAGAAGCAATTTCAAGAGGGAGACTAGGCATTGTTATATGATTCAAGGTATAAAGACTTCAAGGGCAAGCTAAGGACAAGATGGCTCAGACCTTATGTGGTGGAAAGAGGCCATGACAATGGTTCAGTGCAAATCAGAACTATTGATGAAGAAGCCATTCCATTGCTAGTTAATGGAGACCGATTGAAAATGTACAAGAGGCCTTTATCAAAACAAGAGTTCATTGACAATATCAATAAGACAATGATGATGGTGGAGCAAGTTCTAGCTCCTCCCTCATCAGGTCACTGAAAAAGGAAAAAAGAATAAGGATTCAGGTGAAAACCTCCATGAGGCACCTAAGTCCCATTTTTGGGTTGAAAACCTCATGAGGCA
>APFE031680700.1:42034-56548 GCA_000404065.3 Pinus taeda
TATATAGATAATAAAAGAAAAAACATCATTGTTATTTATAGGTGGGTGAGAAAGACAAGCAAGGAGCAAATAAAATATCCAAAGGGAACCCTACCTCACATATATTCATCTCCTCCACTCCTTACCATGCATCCATCCATCAATCCCATTGTTTTTCACTTCATTGCTTCAATTCAGGTGAAGATTGTGTTTTCTACCAGAATCACCTCAACCATGGCCATCATCCCTACATCCACATACACTCCTACTCCCTTTGTCCATTCAATACAGCATCCTCACAGCACCATCCAGCAACATGATCAAGAAATTCTAAGGGAGACACCAAACATTGCTAAGTGGTAATCCAGGAGCTCCACAGCAGCAACAACATCAAATCCAGGAGCTCCATAGCAGCAGCAGCATCAAATCCAAGAGCTCCATAGTAGCAGCAGCATCAAATCCAGGAGCTCCACAACAACAACAACATCAAATCCAAGAGCTCCACAGTAGCAGCAACATCAAATCCAGGAGCTCCACAGCAACAACAACATCAAATCCAAGAGCTCCACAGTAGCAACAATGAGATTAGATCTTCAGTCACAGACACCTGCAAAAGCTAATAAACCATCAATAGACAGCAGAGGAGGAAAGAATTACCATCAACGGCACCTCTGATCTTTGACAACTGTAGCATGGCATCAATACCACAGGTAAGTATCCCACTCACTCACTCATATGCATCATTTGATCAAAAGTTGTAAAGGTTAAGAGGTGGTTGGTTTATAAGTGAAAAGGTGGCAAAAGGGAAATTCTTTAAGTCAAAAGAATACAAGAGTCCATAGATATAATATTGTTATGGCAACCATTTGAGAATGCTTAAAGAATTAAGGTTTGGGGTAAAAACACCAGTTCACCAAAGACTCAGCATACCCTATTTCTTGATGCAATCACTCATAGACTCCAACAACAAAGTAAAGGAAGGGAATTTCCAAGAATTGGCCCACCATGGGTTGATCAAAATCCTTATTAAGGGTGCCCTCTAAAACCTTAGGATCCTTATAAAATGGTTAGTCTTCAGAGACTTACCAGTAGAGGATGAAATCAAAACCATCATATATGATGTTAGTCCTTCTATCAGTGAGGAGGAGGCAAAACAAGAAGAACAAACAGAGCTAGATGGGATGACATGAATGAAGAAGAAACTAATACAGAGGAACATGCTGAAACACAAGGAAGATGATGCTGAAACAGAACACAAGGAGAATGATGTTGAAATAGAGTAAGAAGCTGATGGAGATTCGAAAGAACAACAAAAGGAAGAAGATAAGAAAAGCAGAGAGGACAGCTGCAAAAAAAGAAAGACCAAATAGCATATATGGTCAACCTCTCCTTGGAGGCCATCTAGTGTAGGATGCCAGCTAAATCCTATGCTCTTTACCTCAGAGAACAATGGCTGAAATTTCATATTAAAACACTAGCACAAAGGGGCACCATGCCATTTCAGGACTGTAGACATTTTATTGATCTTTGTGATCAAAGTGCACTAGAGGATAGGGCCAAAATGGCTGAGTTTTACTTGCACAACATGACCCTCATAGACATGAATATTTGGGATCCTAATGTAGAGCCAGGAGATCTACAATTAATGGCTTTGGCATCATCGATGAACCATGAGAAGTCAAGGGTTGTAGAGATGAAAAGGATATTGACCAGAGAGCAAAATGAACCCCTTTTCATCAGAGTTGAACAATAAAATCCCATGGCCCTAATCATCACCCATAATATAATTGCAAATGATCCTCAGCTAACACTTAGATATCTTGTTGCCCAAGAGTAAGCAATTTCACATTTTGAGGATATGTTTAGGCTACTAAGAGATGATAATATACATGCCTTCTAAAGGATATGGAAAACATTGCCACACAGCTAGAAGATCAGAGGATATCACTCCCCTTAAAGGTTGAGAGATGCACTCAACAGGACACCTATGTATAAGCAATCAATGCAAAGGTTGAAGGTCAATTGGATAGGCCTAAAACTCAGTCCACCACTACTCATAGGGATGCTAGAAGGGAGAAAAGAAGAAGAGGAAAAGAGGTAGTGGGAAGAAGTAGAAAGGAAAGCAGACTTCTATGAACAAGAAGAAGAGACCACAGTAGAAGCACGGGATGTTAGAAAGGCTACCAGAGCCATGAAGGGCATGGACATTGACTAAGTTTCTCAGAGGATGAGAAACACTTTCAGTAGGGGGTGATGATGAGCCTCATCATTGAGTAATTATATGGGCCTTAATTGGCCTTAATTCAACTCCTAGCTTAGTCAAACCAACTATTCTCACAACTTATTGCGTACTTTTGATTATATTTTGTTTATGAAATGAGTTAGAGTTGGATATTTGGCTTTATGCTCTAATGTGCATGTAATGCAGGAATAAAGGATAAAAGCAAGGAAAAATGTAGGTATAAAGGATAAAAGCAAAGAACTATGGCAAAGACCTTGGTAAAGACTCGAATGGGACAAGGGAGAGTAACTATAGGAGGTAAATCCTCCTCATTTACTACCCCTCCATTCGAATATTCCACCATTAGCTCGGACTACACACAACCATTAATTTGAAGACTAAAAGACTGTTGAGCAAGGGAAAGGGACAGAAACCAGTTTTTCTTGAGTTACAGGCCAAGCCTCCCTAATGGGAAGAAAGTCGTTAAAGACTTCAAATGTATAAGTAGAGAGTCTTAGGACCTTAGTAGGATTTAGACTTCTATTGTAGAACTCTGTTTTATTTCTGAGTTGCAAAGACTTGTGACAATTTACTCTGTAATCCATGGTTTTTATAATAAGAATGAGTTATGTTTAAGCGAGCTCTGAGTTAACTCTGACAGTTGAAGCTCTTGGGTTAGGGCCCGACCCAAGCAGCCAAATATCCTCTTTATTGTACATGTATGCTAGCATAGTTTCCTGGTTTTCATTGTTCATTTGCTTAAATAGCTTCCTGGTTCTGTTTATTTGTTTAAATAGCTTTCTAGTTTACTTGTTCATTTGTTTAAATAACATAGAGTTTTGTTTTGGTATTTGCTTAAGTAGTTTCATGGTTTTCTATTCATTTTCTTAAGTAGCCTTATGGTTTTCATTATTTATTTTCTTAAGTAGTTGAACTTTCATTACAACAATATAGCATAGATTATTCATGGTTTTCCTATTCATTTGCTTCAGTAGCTACATTTGATGTAGTTTACTTCCATTTATGCCTTCTTTCATTTCACAGGTTAGTTATGAGAAAAAGATCACTATCAAGTTGTGCACAGGTGTCTTAGCCTCATCTCCTCCCTTTGGGACCATGACTTGAGGAAGGGACCCTTCAGCAGCCCCAAAAACACAAGTTTCTGGTTCTCACATGAGCTAGGGACTTTGTTGTTTGATGCAGATATTTGTTCACCATCACTAGTTTTCTCTATCATTTTCATTTTAAACCGCCTTAAGCACATTACTCATGTATCACTTCCTCATCATCCAATCACCAACAAACCTTCACAATCACCACCTGATTCATTACTTTTCTCCAACTGTTGCATCGTGTGGATTCCACCACTTACTTTATGAACTTAAGTCCCCACCGTCGATCTGCCTCCCCTGATCTGACAGCTATCCCATCACGCGATCACTTTATGCATTTTAAACCCCCACCGTCAATCTGCCTTGCCTGATCCAACGGTTATTACTTCACTTGATGGCCAATTATCTTCATCATTCATCATGTTCGCTCATCTCTCTATGTAAACTTATGCAATTCAATCTCCATCGTTCATTTGCCTTTCACCTGACGGATCCAGCAGTTCTTATGCACTATTGCTCCCTCACATCCTCCTTTCACTGATTTCATCCTCTGGTTGCTCTTCCGCTTGAAACGTGATTTAGTCTTAGTTTCCTTTGCTTACAACTTATTCTGGTGTTGATGCTCTTTACCTCTGTAACTTAGATAGGAGCATTAGATTAGTGTTAATTTATAAATTCTACTTAGCATAGCTGTTTGGATGGTTAGTTAGGTTATGGTGTGGTTTAGCATTTCATGCTTTTTTCTTCAATACTGCAGTAGATGTAGCTCTCCCTTAGGATATATTTTCTCTTCTTCCATCAAATATTTAAGCTTCTACTGACCCTATAGAAGTCTGGCTTGGAACCCCTAGGGTCTCTTGCCAAATGAGCAATGACAACAGGCAGTACCTTCACTTCTACTTGTGCATATAGCATTGTCACCTCCAAGTTTGTACGAACCCTGGGTTGATAAGTAAAGCTGGTAGCCTTGGGAGTTACAACATTTTTGTTGCAATACTCAGGCTCATCAGATAGATTAGAGAAAGAGAGTGTATGTTTTGAGGGTTATATGGAGAAACAAAAGGAATTAGAGATATAGATGGAAAGTGAAGAGAGGTAAGAAGAGAGAGATGGAGAGAGTGAGGGAGGAACAAATATATTGATAGATATGGAGTGAGAGGGTGTGTGCATTTGGGGGGTTGAGATAGAGAGAAAAAGAAGAAGAGATGGAGGGAGATACATACATACATACATACATACATACATACATACATACATACATACATACATATATATATATATATATATATATATATATATATATATATATATATATTATATATATAATAGGGGGGGAGAGGGAAGAATATTTATTGCACTAGATGCATTGATTTTAGTGTAGTTGTTGATTTGTAATGATATTTGATTTCTTACAGTAGATGAATTGATTTCAGTGTAGATGATTTATAATCCTATTTGATTGCTTTCACTAATTTAATGCATTGATTTCAGTGTAGATGGTGATTTCTAATCCTATTTGATTGCTTGCACTAGATGCATTGATTTCAATGTAGATTTTGATTTCTAATAATATTTGATTTCCTGCACTAGATACATTGATTTCAATGTATATGATTTCTAATCCAATTTTATTGCTTGCACTAAGTTCATTGATTTTAGTGTAGATGGTGATTTTTAATCCTATTTGATTGCTTTCACTAGCTGCATTGATTTGAGTGTAGATGTTGGTTTATAATCCTATTTGCTTACTTGCACTAGATGCATTAATTTCAGTGTAAATGTTGGTTTATAAACCTATTTTCTTACTTGCACTAGGTGCATTTATTTGAGTGTAAATGTTGATTTCTAATCGTATTTGAATTCTTGCATTATATGCATTGATTTTAGTGTAAATGTTATTTTCTAATTTTATTTAATTTCTCGCATTCGATGCATTGGTTTCAGTGTAGATGTTGATTTCTGATTTGATGTAATTGGATGTATGATGGTACATTAATTTTAAAGTGATTGGATTAATATTGTGCATTGATTTCAGTGTAAGCATAAAAAATTATTGACAATGTACATTCATTTTTGTGTTATAGTAATTCAACCTATTAATATTGGAGAGAAAGAGAGACAAGGTATGATGTTTACTACAATATCTCAAGCTAAAGATTTAAATGGTTTCTGATTTAACTTGTCCTTTTCATATAATCGATATGAAAATATGATATAAGTAAAAGGGGTGACAATAAAAATAGTAGAAGAAAATAGTTTGCGATTAATCACAATGAAGACTATTTGTAATTTACTATATTCTTATTATTCACGTTTTCTATCATTCAACACTATTTCATTGTCACTTTACATTCAAAATTTGATTCCATCATTTTTCATCATTAAAGTTATTCACAATATTTATCATCTCAACAAACTAAGGTAACTAAGCAAATTTAAAATTAAAATGACCAGATTAATCTAAGACATATTTAGCATATTTAAAAAGATTATATTAGATGATTTTACATATTATTGATAAAAGAAATCATTGTTAATTAGATTTTCTTTGGCTGCATATGACTGAAACGAGCCTAGATCCATCTTAACTTCAGATCTATCAAGCACCGAGAGGGATGAAATCTCTCGATGTGCAAGTCTTTCCTCAAGTTTTGCACTCAAAAAAGACGATTGCACCCTAAGAGATATGATCTCTCTCGACGCTTGATAGATCTAGAGTTAAGATGGATCTAGGCTAGTTATATTTATAAATCCTTCGGCTATATCAAACACATTAATATTTTTAATGTGGTTGTACTAATATTTTATTTAAATAATACTAAAAAATCTCTTTAATCAACAGAACATATACCCCCCTATAGTAAAGTGTGTCTCTTAACCCAAATGCGAATTCAATTATACTAATCTAAACCCAATGAAATACATTATTCAACATAACCCTCAACCTATTCTATGGTGTAGACTTTAACCTCAAGGGTTTTTAATGAAGTTAATTCCATGAAAAGCAATGTCATCTCAATTCTTATTGAATTGTTATCTAGCAAGATCAATTTTGAACCAAAGGTGACCTAGGTTCAACGATGTATATATCTACCTTTCTTATTGAACTTATTAAAATTGGAATAATCTTGAGTGCGCCTAATGGTAAATAACATATGTTTCCTCCTAAGATGTCACAGGTTCAAAACCAAAGGGGGGTAGAGTATGTATGCCTTTGTAGGATTAACAATCAAATTGTTGTGCGGAGGTGGGTCCCTTGTCCCACAAACAAGGGGGTCTCAGTCCCTTATCCCACAAACAAGGGGGTATCATACACCAATTACCTTAAAATTGGATAATAATAATAATAATAATAATGAGGGTTGTAATGTCACATGTCATCTAGGCACAATAACATGTTTATATACCTCCTCCTTTGGTTTTGTAGTTATAAACATTACTTTTCAGTTATTTGAAAAGACTTCCAATGATTCTAGTTCATTGTTATAGGGAAACAAAAACTCAAAGTCTCTTTAAGAAAATATTTTAATTTCAATTCAATTTAATAAGAATTGCTCACATTGATATTTATTATGGATATTCACTCTCGCTTTACCATATATACTATTAACTTGTAAATATGCTTTGTTACAATACCATGGACCAGAGGGGGGTAGAGTATGTATGCCTTCGTAGACTTAGCAGTCAAATCGTTGTGCAGAGGTGGTCCCTTGTCTCACAAACAAGGGGGTCTCATACACCAATTACCTTAAAATTGGATAATAATAATAATAATAAAGAGCATTGTAATGTCACATGTGATCTAGGCACAATAACATGTTTATGTACCTCCTTCTTTAGTTTTGTAGTTATAAACATTACTTTTCAGTGATTTGAAAAGACTTCCAATGATTATAATTCATTGTTATAGGGAAACAAAAACTCAAATTCTCTTTTAGAAAGTATTTTAATTTCAGTTCAATTTAATAAACATTGCACACAATATTTATTATGGATATTCACTCTCACTTTACCATAGATACTATTAACTTGTAAACATGCTTTGTTACAATACCATGGACCAATGCCATATCTTATCAATACCACATACCCAAAAATTATATTTTATAATATTTTATTTTAACTTAATGTTATAACATTTATTTAATTAAATCTAAAAGAAAAAAGTTATACGTTTGAGATATATCTAAATCCTCTACTGTTGCTATTAATTAAAAATATTTGGTGAATATTTGATAGAGATTAAATCAAGGTTTTAATAAAATTAAAAATGAGAATACTTGTATATAGAGATGTGAAATTTATATAATATCAACATATATCTATCTTCACTCTGGATCTAGCAAACACTAAGTGAGATCAAATTTCCTTTCACACTAAGAAGGATCAAATATCCTTTCACTTTAAAAATAATTTGCACCACAAAAAACTTAATATCTCTCCTAACTTTGTAAATCTAAAATTAAAAAAATAGATCTAAAATAATATTTAGCAAACTGAAAAAAACACAAATTAACGATAATAATTACAGTCATTTCTCATTATCATTATTAGAATTACCCGTTCCTCTGTAAATCCTAGCCACAACGCCAATTAATTTTCCAAACCCTTTCGTGAATTTAATTAATTTAGCACCGTAAATGTAATCCCAATGAAAACACTATATTATATTTAATTACAGATCAACAAAAAAAATACCCAAATTTATTACATGATGCCGAAATTTAAAGCATAATCACATAAGCAGCCTATAAAGAATAAAGAACACATGCACAAAGAAAGTATTGAAATAAATAATATCTCTAAATTTGGAAATGCATTGCATACACACCTCAAAAAAGTAATTAAATCACGTAACAATTTCCTTAAATTAGGGTAGGCACATCCTAAATTAAGGCGATGTTTTCCCGTCGGGCCAAACACTACTTTCTAAAATGGAGGATAAAATGAAAAGATGTCTAGATGAGTTACTAAACATTTTATTTTATTTTTTGGTAATATTAGAAATATTTTATTACTTAAAAAAATACAAAATTATAATATATATAGTTTTTATTCATCTGTTGGGGATGTTGGGAATCAATTAATAGCATAAATTTAAAAAATTTAAATTCTCTCTACTATTGTTATGTTGTTGATTTGATAGCATAAAACATGATCAAATAACTACATACAGAGCGTTGCATAGACTCATAGACATGCTCATGTTAAAAAACAAAATATCAACTACAGTGTCTTGAATACTCTCGCGTTGTTGGGATGTGTGTCTTATCAAGTGGTTGAGGATTGTCACTGGTGTTCGATAATGAGGGGTCGGTGCAAGTAATTATTTTTATCAGTAGATTTACTTTCCAATTTATAGTGTCCATTTTCTACTAGAGTTTAGCCATCCAGATAATAATCCTTTTTTGTCTCTACTCTATCAGTGATAACCCTCTTCATGGGGGTTTTAACATGCCAATACAATTTAATTCTATGCATGTAGGCAGATGTTCGAGCCCTAGTAGAATTGTTGGCATCGGGGATCCAATCTCCAGTCTCCCTCTCCACGTGAGATTCGGGAACAAATTTGCAATCATGCTTGACTTGATCTTCAATGTTTGAAATGCCCTCTAGATGACTTCAAGAATTATGCTTCTATACCACTCGATAGTAGCAATGGCAGAGGTTTAGTTGTAGAGGTTTAGGTAGAAGAGAGGGGCGTATTGGTCCTGCCTTTGGGACCTTGTCTTGAGGGGCTAACTAGAAAACTACAAACCACGATGGAGGAGGGAGAAAAATTAGGGGATGTCAGGGAGGAAGGGATGAGGTGGGAAGAGGGGAAATATCAAAGAGAAAAGGCCTAGGGTGAAGAAGCACTGGAGAATATAAATTATGATAGTATGTGAGGAAGGAAAGGCTGTCTCACAAGGAAATAAGCAAGAGAAAACCCCCAGGAATATAGGGCCGAGGAGGGGGATAGAAAAATAAAACCCACAACAACAAACCAGAGAAAATATAAAGTGATGCCACTCTTAAAAGGAATTGCATGGACTAGAAGGAAGAGGTCGAACCTGAGTGAAATGGAGCCATGAAGAGGAGAAGCCCCTAAGAACATATAGAGTCTCAGATAACCAAGATGAACCACAAATGTTATGGTCTATGATTTCATGCTTTCAAGATGTCATACTTGATAGCCCAAACTTTCTCCTTATAAGGATTTTTTTCCATTATTTATGGGTTATTATCAACTTCAAAATCCTTTGATCAACTACATAGTGGCCTTAATCCCACTTCATAGAATTATAGCCTCATCCTTGCCCCATGACAGTCATAATTGTTCCCCCAATCCTAAGAAGGTATAATCCTCCATGCCAATATACCTTCCCAAGAGCTCAAATTCTCACATACTACACTACTTAAAACTTTCCATTCTTAGGTTGAACCTCATGGTGGTGGGGTGGCCATGGAGGCTGCAAAGTGGGGGCAACTTGCAGCCTCTCATTAAACTCGATCGCTTTCATTGTTGTTCCATGATGATTTGCTAAACATTATCTATGCTTGAAAATGGAAAATAAATTTTAAAATATAAGGGTGGGTTTATAAATATAATGGCCCCAAAAGTGTCAATTGGGTTATAAAGAATTCATTCCTGCACAAATGCACATGTGTTCATGTGCATCCAGGATCGACATGCCTCAAGTTGCCAACTAGGAACATTGCTAGCTTAGGTAGCTAGGAATGTGCATGCAAACCAAGAACATGCACACATTGTATAAACAAGAATGCATTCCTAATAAGATATTTTATTTATGCACCCCCATCCTCATTTTTTACAAAATTAGGACCACATTGTGTGTTTTTGGATTATTTGAGAAAATTTATTGCCTCCTGACAACCTCAAGTTCCAAATCAACAACATACCTTATCATTGGAGTCCAGGTAAAAATTCCTATGGTTTTTTTTTGTTTTTTTTTTCTAATTTGGTTTTAAAATGTAAAAAACAATAAAATTAACACCCTCACCACAATCATTGTGTTGAATTGCAGGGAAATTGGATTATATAGAATCTAATCAAAATCTAAGCCCACCATCACCAAACTAAGATTTAGAACAACCAAACCCAAACCAAGAACCAAAAAATATAAATGATGAAATTGATGCATTCTTAGTTACATTGAGATCATTAATATAGGATCTCCAAAACACTAGAGAGTCATGTTTTACCCCATACAAGTATTTCATGAGATTTCATACCTTTTGTTCTTGTCCCTTCATAGAAAAAACTTCAGGTTGAGATATAAAACATTTTCTTTCAAATCCCCATTCAAGAAAGTTTTTTACACGACCATTTGATGGATTTTATATCCATTTTGTGTTGCCAAAGAGAATATGGTCTGGATGGTCACCCTTTTATGTGGAAGCAAAGATGTCCTCATAGTCAACACCTCCTTTTTGTGCAAATCCTTTTTCCATGACCCTTGCTTTGTGCTTGTCAAGTGAGTCATCTGATTTATACTTGTTTTTGAAGACCCACTTATAGCCAATTGGTTTAGTTTTGTATGGAGGGTCCACCAACTTCCAAGTCCCATTTTTTATGAGTGCATCATATTCCTTTTGCATTGATTCTTTCCATTTATCATGAGATGTAGGTCATTAGAAGAAAGTGGGTTGAAAGTCAATGGAAAAATTTAGCTCACAATTATACAAAAATCTGTCATTACTGAATGTTAAAATTGGCAACTAGGGAAAAACTTATTATGGGTATCATCTTATTCATGGCTGATAATATGTTCATTAGATTCCTCTCATTGAGAGGTGTAGGATTGATATAAATATCATCCGATTCCGATAAGTATTCATGGAGATATGAATTTATTTTGATTATGGAATTATTATCAAGCCGACCTACAACTCACGTAGGCTCAGAAGCCCAACAGATGCATCTGTTCGAACACCATCGTTGTGTATAAATATAGGAGGAATTTTCCTCATTTGGACTCACTCAGCTCATCCATCTCTCTCTCTCTCTACTGCGCAGAAAAGAGTCTCTTCTCTATTGCGTAGAAAAGGGTCTCTCCCTCACACATGTGAAGCCAGAAGCTGCTAAAACTGAAGTTGCAACTGCAGAAGTAAAGTTTGACCTGTGTGGACTAGAATATCTCCTCATATAAACTATAATTTAGTTTCATCTTAACCTCCTTTGGAAGCTGCAACTTTTGATGGTGGAATCAAGTCAATCCGACGGACAGTTTGCAGGATATCGACTACCCTAGTTTGAAGGAAGTTGTTGAAACAGAAGCTGCAACTGCAGAAGTAAATTTTGACCTGCATGGACTAGAAGATCTCCTCATCTAAAATATGCTATAGGTTCATCTTAACCTCCTCTAGAAGCCACAAATTTTGGGGGTGGAATCAAGCTGATCCGATAGTCGTTTTGTGAGATATCATCTGCCCTAGTTTGATGATGAAGTCGCTAATGCTAATGTTGCTAATCTAGGGTTTGCTACTACTAATGTGAATCAGATTTATTGTACTATTTCTCTCTGTTGAATTATTGAAGATAAAAGAAGATTTGATCAAAGGGTTTCCCCACACATTGTGGGGTTTGTCCCTGCCTAGCCGCCACATCTTGTGTCTCTTGTCTTGGCTTGTTTTCTATCGATTGTTTAATGTTTTATTTGCACTTCACTTTATGTACATGTGATTGCTATTCTGTGGAATATAATAAGAAAAAGAAGTAAACTGTTATAAGCATAGAACATACCATAACTTAACATGGGATCAGAGCTGACATGAAGGCAAAGCCCGAGCAAGAGAAAGAGCAATCACCGAAGAGAAGATTGGCAAGGCTATCCTAAAAGAACGATGGGGTCCTCAACACTCTTTCCTGCCGAAGACAAGCTCCACGAGAAAGCTGACTATCACGGATGGAAGATGTCTATCAATCTAACCCTTTAGGATCAAGGAGTGTTTGATCATGTGAGAGACAATATTATTGAGCCTCCATCAAATGCACCTCCTACTGCCAGGAATAAATGGAAGAACGGAGAAGTTAAAGCGAAGAAGATCATCTGGGACTCTATCGACAAGCACTTGGTGGCCTACATCTCTGAACTGGACATATCCAAGGAAATCTACAATAGATTGGTGAGTTTATTTAAAGTTAATGATGCAAATCAAGTTTTGTTTCTTAGAAATAAGCTAAGGGAAATTAAGAAGAGTAAAGATGAGAGTATGCAAGCATACTTCTTAAGGATCACTAAAATTAGGAACGATCTCCTATCTATTGGGGAGACTATTACTGATAGGGAAATGGCACTCACGACTCTTGGATGATTACCATCCGAATGGTACGTGTTTAGGACTACTCTTCTGAAAAATAATATAATTCTTGGTTTCAAGGAATTAATGGCTAGATGCATTCAAGAAGAAACAAGGGTAGAAGAGCAAGAAATTCCCTTACCTAAAGGTCCTCCTACTACTTTTTCTTCTCATGCTAAGAAAAGAAATAATTCTAGGTCTAAATCGAAAAGAAAGGCTAGACCTAAGGGTGGAAGAAAAGGATGATGTTACATTTGCAATAAAGCAGGTAACTATGCAAGCGAATGCCCTGATAGAAAGGACTCTCACCATGACGATGATCAAAATCCCTCTCATGGTAATCGAAGGAATGGAAAATTCAATAGCAAAGGTAAAAGGAATGTTGGAAATCAAGGAAGAGGGCAACCATTCAAGAAGGCTAGAAATTCCAGGTATGAATCTAACATTGTTGACAATAAGAAGGCTGAGCTGCTCTATCTACCTCTGCTCCTTCGGACTCAATGGGAATTTGGATCATTTATAGTGGTGCCTCAAGGAACTTCACTGGTTACAAAGAAGTACTCCATAATCTGGTAGAGAAAGAAACTAACCTGGAAATTGTCCTTAGAGATGACATGAAATACCTCATGAAAGGTGTAGGCAATGTTTCTCTCAAATTGAATCAAGGTAATACGATCCACTTACAAGATGTATTATATGTACTTGATCTCAAAAAGAACCTGGTATCCATCTCGGCAATGGAAGACAATGGCTACAAGGTAACCTTCAGCGATGGCAAGGTACATATATGGAAAAATAATGTTAAATATGCTTTCACTCTTGGGTTTTGAGTTGATTCTTTATATCAGATCGATGGAAGTCCGCTAGGTGTCATGTCTTGTGACACAACTCTTCAATCCAAACTTTGGCATCGGAGGTTTTCCCACCTTCATTACAAAGCTCTACCCGATGTAAGACAGATGGTAACAGGGATGCCCGAATTCTGAGTAGAGAAACAAGGTGTATGTCTAGGATATGCCGAAGGAAAGCTCAAAAGGGGACCATTCCCCTCAAGCCAAAGCAAGACCTTCGATATATTACAGTTGGTTCACTCAAGCATATCTAATTCTAGCATTTAGAGAGAGACTACTACACCACATATCCTGAGCAGAATGGTGTGGTGGAAAGGAAGAACCGTACGATTGTGGAAGTTGTCTCTATGGGTAGATGATGTAACAATGCCTGATGTGGAGGAACCCATGGATCCTATTTATCCACCTGAGCCTTCCTCTTCCAGGAAGAGGCCTTCATGGCTTAGGGGGATGCTATGTCCAATATGGAGAATGATGTTTGGGAAGTAGTTCCCAGATCCTAGGACAAGACAATTGTTACTTCAAAATGGCTTTACAAGATAAAGCTACAGTAGATGGAAGTACGGAAAAGTATAAGGCTCATTTTTTCGCTCGTGGTTTCTCCCAGAAGGAAGGTATAGACTATGATGAGATATTTGCACCTATTTCCAGATATATAACCATCCGCTCGATCATAGCCCTTGCTGCTTCATAAGGATGGAACCTACATTAGATGGATGTCAAGACCGCATTCTTGCACGACTCGATCAAAGAAGAGGTCTACATGGAGCAACCTGAAGGATTTGAGATTTATGATCAAAAATCACATGTATGCAAGTTGAAGAAGGCTCTTTATGGGCTGAAGCAAGCACCCCGAGCATGGTATGAGAGGATCGATAGCTACTTGAAGAAGTTGGGATTCACTAGGAGTGAAGCTGATCCTAAGCTTTACTTTAAGGTTGAAGATGATAAACCTCTCATACTGGTGTTGTATGTGGATGACCTCTTTCTAACAGGTGCAGACCCTCTCATTCTCAAATGTAAGAGGGAGTTGGCTTCTGAATTTGAA
>APFE031680707.1:0-19452 GCA_000404065.3 Pinus taeda
AATGAACAATTATTTGATGATACAAATGATAAAACCTCCTTTCTATATATAGGAGTCTAAGGAGTCACAATATAACCCAGCCGACCTAACAATCTTAATATAAAACCACAAAAATAACAATAGAGGGATTCTATGGGGCACAATAATAACAATATGGGGGCAATAGGGGCACAACAATATTAATAATGGGTACAACTACCATAGTAATGGGGTAATCACTAGTATTATAGGGACCCAACAAATACACCTCACAACTATCGAGTGTACCTAACAACTAACAGGATGACAGTGGTTTTCAGGGGTATCAAATTCGATGAGGAGAAGACCATGCGATGATCCCTTGAGAGTGAGCTTCAGCTACATGTGGTTTAGGATATTTTAGCTCCTAAGGTTGACATGCCTCAGATTGATGTGGAGTAGCCACTTGCAGAGGATCCGGGAGTGGAGACATCCACTCAGGAAGAGTCTTCCAAAGATGGGAGAAAGCGCAGTAGAGAGGCTGAAAGGTTATTGCAGGATGTGAGAGAGAATGTGGGAGAACCCACATCATATCACAGATAGAGGAGGTCACCTAAGAGGTACATTGGACACATGGCTCTTATGAGCGAATGTGTTGAGACAGAGCCATCTTCCTTTGAGGAGGAAGTGAAACAATAGGTTTGAGTTGATGCCATGGTGTAGGAGTATGACTCCATTATTCATAATAGTGTTTGAGATATGCTCCCAAGACCGGAAGACAAGTCAGTGGTGAGCTCCCGATTGCTTCACAAGGTAAAGAATGTGATGGATGGTAGTGTGGAGAAGCATAAGGCTGGGTTTGTGGCCCGTGGCTTTTCTCAAGTAGAGGGGATTGACTATGATGAGACCTTTGCTCCTGTTGCAAGGTACTCATCCAAACATTTGTTCATTATCTCAGTTTGTCCGCAGATTGAGGATATAAGATGAGCTATGAGATCGTTGAGTACTAAGACAAGAAAATATTTTTGTCAAAAAAAATCCAGTGATAATGGGATCTCTGTCACTTACAATAATATTTGGGTTTCCATGTAGCTTTTGAATTGTTTTCGTAAATGCTATAGAAACTGTAATGGCTTTAAAAGCATGAGATAATGCAAAAAAGTGTGCATACTTGGTAAGTCTATCAACTACCACCATGATGACACTATTTCTTTCAAACTTGGGTAAATCGGTGATAAAATCCATTGAGACCTCCTCCCAATGTTGACTTGGAATGGCTAAAGGTTGTAACATACGTCTCAACTTTATTTTGTTGTCAAAAAAAACATTCTCTCACAAACTTCTGAATATCAGATTTAAGGCCATCCCCAAAAAAATCCTTCTTGACCCTATAGTAATTTTTTAAAAAGCTTGAGTGCCCTCCTAAGGGGGAGGTGTGCAATTCCAAAAGAATATTTTGCTTGAGATGGGAATTCTTACAAAGATATAGGTGATCTTTGTACCATAATGAATCATTTTTCCAATTAAATGTATCAGATGTATTGGGATCTTGTTGCAAATTTTGAATGAGTGTCCACACCTCTTTGTCATTCTTCCATTCATCCCTTGCTTTAGTTATCCAATCAGGTTGGATAATAGAAACTGCACAAAGAAATGCTTCCACGTCCTCATCCTTTCTTGAGAGTGCATCTACAACAACATTTTGCTTCCCTTTTTTTGTAGATGATTTCAAAGTCATTACCCAACATCTTTGTGACCCATTTTAGTGGCTCTTCTGAAGATAATATTTGTTCCAAAAAGTATTTAAGACTATCATGATCTGTTTTTACATTGAAATGTCTTCCCATTAGGTAAGGTCTCCATTGCTTTAGTGCAAGTAGTATTTCCAACATTTCCTTCTCATAAATATGCTTGTGATTCAATTGTGGAATTGAGGCTTCTGTGATCCATAACAAGTTTTGAGAATATTTTTCGGTGTAAATCACATTAGAATGCTTTTTTCGACGCGTTTCGAACCAATAAGTGTGGTTCATCGTTAGGACAAGTTGAAGAATCAGATCCTGGCTGCATGATAAATAGATAGAGCAGAACATCCGACGGCTAAATTTGACTAGGCAACGGCTATATTGACATGGGCAGTCAGACTGGCTAACGGCTATATTTGATTGGAAAATAGCTAACTTGATTGGATCAAGGTATAGGGATACAAAAACAAAATTGGTTAAATAATAAGTGAGATAGTTATATGCCTATTTAAATAAGGTAATGTGAACATAGGAATTAATTAGACTTATATAACGATTATATAAATAAATACTAAGTTAGTTGTTTTAAGAATTAGTTTAATAACTATAAATCAAAATGAATCATTAATTAAATGTTATGTGTAAATACTTTCCCTTGATTGGATTAATCTCAAAAGAAATAGGTCTTCCTTCTTGCATTAAAACAACACCAATTACATTTCCTAAGGCATTGCATTCCACAATAAAGGTTTTTGGGAAGTCTAGCGTAGCTAAGACCAATGCTTGGCACATTGCCTCTTTAAGATGTTCAAAGGCCTTGTTGCTTCTAGAGTCAAAGAAAATGCATCTTTCTTCAGTAATGTTGTTAGAGGTGTTGTTATTCTCCCAAATTCTTAACAAACTTGCGATAATACCCTTTCAACCCGAGAAATCCTAGAAGATGCTTTATGGTTGTGGAGATTTTCCATTCCTTAATGGATTTAATTTTGTTAGGGTCTACCTTAACACCCTCACAAGATATAATATGACCCAAATATTCCACCTCTAGTACTCCAAAAATAAATTTGGAGTTTTTGCATATAATTGTTTCTCCTCCAATAGTTTAAGCACTCTATCAACTTGATAAACATGATCCTTCCGAGACTTGTTGTAGATTAGTATATCATCAAAAAATACTAACACAAATTTTCTAAGTAAGGGTTTGAAAATGAAATTAATCAAACCTTGAAATGTGGAAGGTGCATTAGTAAGGCCAAAAGGCATGACCAAAAATTCATAATGAACCTCATGAGTTTTGAATGTTGTTTTCGGAATGCCTTCAATCTTCATTCTAATTTGATGATATCATGAATGAAGATCCAGCTTGGTGAAGTAAATTGCTCCATGTAATACATCCAACAATCCATTAATGACAAGAATGGGAAATTTATCTTTAATATTGAACTTCTTGAGCTTCCTATAATCCGGATACATATGCCACGATCCATCCTTCTTGTGCACTAATACTACTAGAGTAGAGAAATAAATTTGACTAGGTTGAATTATACAACCTCTAGCATTTATGCAACCATGCATTCAATTTCACTCTTTTGGGCAGAAGGATATTTGTAAGGTCTGATGTTTGGAGGAACACTTCCTAGAATCAAATGAATAGCATGATCATGATCACGAATAGGTGGGAGGCCATTGGGAGTCTCAAATACCTTGGAATGATTGTCCAAGGCTTTTTGGATATCTAGAGAAATAGATGATTTCGATGTTTGAACCTCTTGTGAGCATAATTGTGCAATTATGCCCCATTATTCTTTCTCCATAAGCTTTGTCACACCATTAGAGATGATTATATTTCCTGGTTTCCCTAAGATACCCCTTAATTCAACTTCCTTTTCTTCCCAAAAAAAATTAAAGAAATTTCTTGAAAACTAAAAGTTATCATCCCCAGGGATTGTAACCATTGGACTCCTAATACAACATCAGCACCACCCATTGGAATGGAAAGCATTAGACTAATCAATACATATTACCCCATGGTTAGTTTGATATTATGGCACTTACGAGATCAGTTTATAGTTCCTCCATTTGCAACCACCGCTTGACACTCTAGTGTTGGATATAGGAAGCAATTTAATTCCTTAGTTATCTTACAATGAACAAAATTATGGGTACTACCTTAATCAATCAACACTATTACCTTTTTCTGCTTGATATATCCTTCTATATTAAGAGTTTAAGGAATGGTAATTCCTAACAATGCATTACAAGATATGGCCAGATTCATTTCTTCTTTCTTTAGGGTTGGTTCTTGGTGTATATCCTCCTCTTTTGATGTTTATTGTTACTTTTCTTCCTCCTATTCACAATCTATGTAGAATAATTTATTCTCAGCACACTTATGACCTTTAGTGTGCTTGCTATCACAACTGTAACAAATCTGAATTGCTATTTTTTCCTCCAACTGTGGTGTCAACCTTTTAGGTTGTGGAAGTCTAGGAGCAACAACACTTCCATCTTTATAGTTGTGAGTGGTATACTTTCTTGTGCCATATTTTTCTTTCAACTTTTCTTGCCCCACTGAATGCCTTATCTAATGAATCAGGTTCCCAAAAACGAACCTCATGTTGAATTTTATCCTTTAAAGTCCCTATGAAGACATCAATCCTATGCTCTTCTCTAATATCAACTACCTTGATATTCAATTTTTGGAAGTCCTCAATGTGCTCTGTCATTGAACCCTTTTGTTTGAGATTTATCAATTGGATAAAGAAGGTGTTGCTCTTTGTATCCTCATAATGTGCTATCATTTCCTCCGTAAAAATTGACCATGTGACAAGTGGTTTATGAGAACAAAGCCATTGATACCATACAAACTGATTGGGTTCTAAATATATAGATGAAATGCATACATTTTGTGTGTATTGCACATCATGGAGATCAAATTATTGCTCCATCTATAATATCCATGTTACCATATCCTTGCCATCAAACTTGCTCATATCGATATTTTGAATGTGATGGTTCTTAAACCCGACATTGGAGTCTCTAAAATCGTAATTCATATTCCTTTTGTCCTCGTCATGATTTTCATGGATTACCTTGTCACCATTGGGAAGTCTTTCTTCTAGCAACTTTGTCAAACCTTCCTTCAACCCTTCTATCTTGACATTCATTATTGCTTCCAAGTTTTCTTTTACTCCATAATTCAAAACTACCATGTCCCTTTTTATACTATCTATCTGAACATTCATCATGGCTTCCAATTCATTTTTTGTTACTTTTTTCAAGAGTGAAATTTGTTGCACTTTGTCTCGTAATTTTGATATATCATGTTGCATTTCTTCCTCTTCTTCATGCGTCATAGAAGAGATTTTTGGTTGCTTACTAGGTGTGTCCATTTTTTTGTTTCAATGGATTTTGGAATCAAACAATGATAGCTATGCTTCACTATGCCCTTTGAATCACTTCAAACTGATTTTTCAAACAAAAGTTATGCAAAAAAAAAAAAAAAATACACACTTTTTTCTTGCTTTCTAGGAGCTCGACATGGAAACTATTGTACCTCTGTAATTTTGGATCTCCAAGGTATGAAATTTTTTCATATGGTAGCCCTCTGAGCCTTCTTTCCATTGCCACAAGTCATACCAAAATTGGATTCTTCAAGATAATTTTATGCCCAATTTCCCATAATGACTTGATTATGGACTTGTTTCATAGAGAAAACTTGTAAGGAATGCCATGTGTCATTATTTCAATATTCAATCCTTAAAATGATACAAGAAAAACTACAGCCTGTGCACTTTTAGTCACTTTTTGTGAAATTCAAATCTGATGCTCATTGAGGAAGTTATGACGACTTTCCCAAGGTCGCCTATTTGAGATTGAATTTTGGAGCATGCAAAAGCCCTAACTTCTTCGGACCATATCCCATAAAATATAGTGAACTAATATCTGAACTTTTTATAGGAAGTTCATAAATATTTCAGCTCCATGTGATCACAATTTCAGCTTTTGAACCTCTGTAGAAAAAAAAATTATAGCAAAAATTCCATGATGGCTTGTTTGCAGCAATGAAACCATAGAATCCAAAACTCTGATACCAAATGTTATGCAACTAGCTCACAAAGCAGAAGAAAAGATAGATCAACGACTTAAAAATTATCCTCTTTGAGGGGGAAACCTCCTTTACATTACATAAATGAACAATTCTTGGATGATACAAATGATAAGACCCCCTTCGTATATATACGAGTCTAAGGGGTCACAATATAATCAGAGCCTACATAACAATAATAATGTAAGGGCACAACAATAACAATAGTGAGCTTCTATGGGGCACAACAATAACAATAGGGGGTTACATTAACAATAACAATAAATGGGATACACTAGTATTATAGGGACCTAACAAATTACTCTTAAATACACACTCATCCCCATATATGCCCCCTTGGATTCATTCCAATAGACCACATCCCTACGCCTCCAAAAACCTATCTTTATACTAAACATTAACTGTTGAATCATGATATTTTGACTACTTCTTCGATTCCATTATATATTTATATAATTTTCTAAAGACGTATTGCACCTATTTTTTCTTACCCAAGACCAAAATACAAAATAGCAAGGAGGTCATAAAGTATACTCCCTATGGAAAACACCTATGTACAGACAATATTTTGACTATGTATAAGGCCTTACATTATAAAACATCTACAGTAGTTATGTTGTTCAAGGAGGCTACGAAATTCAAATCAAGCAGAGTTGTTGTGGGAGAACAAACTAGGTTCATTGAGGATGTTGTAGTTGGGCGACCTTCCATTTGTTGTAAACTTTCAAACTAGCTTCTCAAACTTTTTATTTCAGCATTTTGCCTTTGAATAAGATGGTGATGTTCTATTAATATTTCCATTGTTGTCGTGATTTGGCTAACCAACTAGTCCATACATAGATTCCATAATATGATCTTGTAGATCAGCTACAGTGCCCTAAGAGACATGGGTTATTTGTCTTTGAATCACCTGTTGGGTCACCATGACCGAAGCTAGTGGGATACTATGTTTCCAAATCCTTCCCACTTGCAAGCTCAAACCAACGTTTCAAAGTTGAGGTGGCCTACAATATTTGTCTCTCTAATTATTGAAATTGGAATAGATGAAGGCCATAAAAATAGGGGTATTCGCATGAGAGAGCCCAATTGCTTGCACTATTTAATTTCCCTTCTAAGCCATGCAAACCAATTAAGATTTCCCATGGACCTCACATAAGTGTAAATACTCGGCCCACATTTGATCCCCAACCTCCCAAGCCATAATTGAATACTAACTTGTGTTATGTTGAGAAATAGCAACAAGAAATTCGAGTGTAATCTGTCCTTGAATTAAATTGTGAATTAAAATCTAATTCTATTCTCTTAGCAACTTGTAAATAATTAATTAAGTTTAATTGACTTAATTAACTTAGGACTTTCGATTTGGAAGTATTTTTGTAGTCATGTATGTTTGATCCCTAAATTTTAGGGGTCCAGGATGAGTTTATATGAGTTGTAATTAGATAACTCAGTTTGACTGAGTTATGGTTAGTTAAACTAGTTCTAATTGTTGGAGGAACTAGTAGAGGTCTAGTAGTGAGTTGGTGCACTGGTGCATCCTTAGTGCTACTCCAGCTAACTGGAGATTCACTCAAGAGAAACTCATGCATGTCAGTTCAGAGAAAGACCCAGTTGAGACTAGAGTGCAGTGACTGTGTACTATCATTTGTATGATTTTCCGAGTTGTACAGATCATGCATGCAATTAGTTATGGGCCTAAGTTTGGATTGTGCAGTTTTGGAAGAAGGATTTCCCAATTGAATATGGACTAAACCTCTTAGGAATTATGCAAGGAAAGAGGGGCTTGGAATGCAACAGAATTGGCTAAGTGTTGGCTAGAGTGGGCTTGTGAAGGAGATAGTTGATCATACTTGTGCAGGGATTGTTCTAGTGAGAACAAACATTGTATTTTCTTCTCAAATTTTCTTATTAATGCAATATAGATAGTTGGGGTTATGAGAAGTGTCTTTCCACAGATAAATGTTGTTTTATGTGTGTTTGATATTCTTCCTATTGATGATTATTGTTTTCATCGATCTATTGGTTTCCGTTGTTAGGGGTAGAGTAAACTCTTGTCTTGTGTTTTAGAAAATTACATGAGTTGTTGAATCTACAGAAAAATCTACATGGTATCAGAGCTGAAGACAATATACTAGAGGATATTTTGACTTTGGGATTACAGGTGAAATTTGAATTTGCAATTCATACTCCAAGCTCAGCAAATGGCTTTCTACTCTTTGAGACTCAAGTATGCCTTGGAAGGCAGCTCGAATTACATAACCTAGAAGGATAGGATGGAGGCAGTGTTGGAGGACAATGGCCTCAAGGATTTTAGTGATCAAGACATTCCTAAGCCACCAGCATCGGATGTTAATGATCTAGATGAATGTAAGAAGTGTGTGGCAAAGGCGAGGCATATTATTCTTGAGCGATTTTAAGACCACATTTTCTCAAGTCTCCATGGAAAGGAAACTTCGTATGCTATGTGGAAGGCATTGACGGACCTGTTTCAGAATGGCAGTGACCATAGGAAGGTGGCATTGAAGGAAAAACTCAGGAAGATCAATAAGGAGAAGGGCGACTCAATTCCGAAATACTTGACCAAGTTCACTCATTGTCGAGATGAGCTTGGAGGTGTTGGAATAATTGTTGTCAAGGATGATATGTTGAGCCTAGCTCTTCTAGGCTCCCCAAGAGTTGGCACAATTATCAGGACTCTGTCAATGGGAGGGAGAAGCTGCCAGATTGGGAACGACTATGGTCGAATTTGTTACAGGAAGAGATTCGAAGAAGCACCAGGCACAGATCCTCATCAAAGACTAATGATGAGGAAAATTGTGCCTTAGCAAGTAAGGAAAATAAAGGGAAGGGGAAGGTGTCCCATTCCAAATCAGATTCTTGTCATGGAGGCAAGAAGAAGGACATGTTGAAAGTCAAGTGCTTTCATTTTCATGAGCTATGACATTTTACTACAAATTTTCCGCTCAAGAAGTCCTCAGGAGGAGCAGCAGGTGAGGCTCTTCCCTCACAATTAGAATTGGACTTTACCCTCATTGCATGCATGGTGTTATCAATGATGGGTAGTGTATGGTACCTAAACAGTGGAGCTTCATTCCACATGACTGGAAACAAGGAGCTCTGTGACCTAGAGGATAAGGATCTCCATATGCATATTGAGATGGGTGACTACGGGAGGTATAGTGCTATTGGATTGGGTACGGTTACCTTTCAGAGGGAGTCAGGTGCTCCTCTCACCTTGAGAGATGTTATGTATGTTCCCGGGTTGAAGAAGAACCTGATATTTGTTTCCATGCTGGAGGATAGATGCTATGATGCGATCTTTAGTAAGGGAAAGGTGTTCCTTGGTCACATAGCCACAGGACAGGTAAAGAGGATAGGGATTCAGGTGAAGAATCTCTACAATTTGGAGGTAGAATATTGTTCTACCTTAAGCACGAAAATAGAAAAGTTGCAGAGCTGAGACATCGATGAGTTATGGCACAGGCAATTGGGTCACTTGCATCATGGGGCTTTGAAAATCATGCAGAATATTTCTACCGGTCTTCCCAAAGGTACACTAGAGCAAGTTGACACATGCAAAGGGTGTACTTTGGGAAAATTCTCCAAAGCTTCCTTTCATGAAAAAGACAATCGAGCACAGGTGATCCTTGATTGAGTCCATTTAGATGTGTGTAGACCATTCTCGACAGAATCCATAGCCAAACACAGGTATTATGTTATATTTGTTGATGATTTTTCTCGTAAATGTTGGATATTTTTCATGCAGAAGAAAGATCAAACTTTTGCAAAATTTTGTGAATTTAAAGCATTGGTCGAGAAAGAGTCTGGAAAGAAGGTTAAAGCTCTGAGGAGTGATAATGGTGGTGAGTATGTGTCAAATGAATTTAAGAACTTCTATGCGGCAGAAGGGATTAAATGGGAGTTGACGGCACCCCATAATGCACAGCGGAATGGGGTGGCCAAAAGGAAGAACAAAAGCATTATAGGGGCAGCACAGGCGATGTTGCATGATCAGGGCCTACCACTACACTTGTGGGCTGAGGCATGCAACACAGTTGTTTATTTGCAAAATAGAAGCCCGCATCAGATTCTTGGGATGAGTACACTAGTGGAGGTTTTCTTAGGGAAGAGACCAGATGTTGGTCACTTCAAGATTTTTGGGTCATCGACATATTTCCATGTGACTAAGGATGCACGAAAGAAGCTTAATCCGATAGTAGAGTTGAGGATATTTGTGGGGTACATTGATACACCTCACAGCCATTGTGTGTACTTGTCAACCAACAAGATGACAGTGATTCACAGGGATATTAGATTCAATGAGGAGAAGGCCATGTGATGTTCCCTTGAGAGGGAGCTTCAGCTACATGTGGTTCAAGAGCTTTTAGCTCCTAAGTTTGAGGAGCCTTAGATTGATTTGGAGCAGCCACATGCAAAGGATTCAGGAGTGGAGACATCCACTCAAGCAGTGTCTTCTAGAGATTGGAGAAAGCGCATCAGAGAGGCTAACAGGTTATTGCAGGATGCGAGAGAGAATGTGGGAGCACCCACATCACAGCGCAAGTAGAGGAGGCCACCTGAGAGGTATAACGAGTGTGTTGAGATAGAGTCGTCTTCCTTTGAGGAGGAAACGCAACAACCGGTTTGGTTTGATGCCATGGTGCAAGTGTATGACTCCATTGTTCGTAACAATGTTTGGGATGTGGTCCCAAGACCAGAAAACAAGTCAGTGGTGAGATCCTGATGGCTTTACAAGGTAAAGCAAGTAGCGAATGGTAGTGTGGAGAAGCATAAGGCTAGGTTTGTGGCCCGTGGTTTTCTCAAGTAGAGGGGATTGACTATGATGAGACCTTTGATCCTGTTTCAAGGTACTCATCAATCATATCCATATTGGCACTATTAGCGCAGATGAGTTGGAAGATACATCATATGGATGTAAAGACAACCTTCTTTAATGGCAAGATTGAGGAAGAGGTGTACATTGAGCAGCCTGAAGGTTTTGAGACCTTTGACTGTGAGTCACATGTGTGCCGACTCAAGCAAGTGTTGTATGGGCTGAAGCAAGCACCTCATGCTTCATACAGCAGGATCGATAGCTACTTCACCAGGTTGGGCTTCACCAATTGTGAAGCAGATGCGAACTTGTACCACATTGTGGTGGAAGGTAAATTATTGATCATTATTTGATATGTTGATGATTTGATTCTGATAGGTGATGATAAGCTTATCAATTCTTGCAAGGAGGATCTTGCAAGAGAGTTCAAAATGATGGACTCGGGGTTCATGCACTACTTTTTGGGCATGGAAGTATGGTAAGGTGATGGGAAGTTTTTATCTCTCAGGGAAAGTATACAAACGAGGTACTGAAAAGGTTCCACATGGAGAGCAGTAAACCCATGGAGACTCCTCTAGCAAGTAATTGGAGGAAGGAGGATGATGCTTCGGGTGAAGTAGTGGAAGCTACCGTTTACAAGCAGCTTGTGGGTTCACTCAGGTATTTGGTGAAAACACGACCAGACATGTGCTATGCAGTTAATGAGATTATTCAGGCGATGGTTAGGCCTACCAAGCTATATTAAAAGGTTGCCAAGCATGTGTTGAGATACCTCAGAGGCACTACTCAATATGGATTTTTGTACAGACGGACAGAGGGAGTGAAGCTTCAAGGCTTCACCGATGTAGATTGGGCAGAGAGCCCATCCGACAGAAAGAGCACATCAGGAGGGATCTTTAGTATTGGGGCAACAGTTGTTTCTTCGTATAACAGGAAACAAAGATCGGTTTCACTTAGTTCGGCAAAGGTAGAATACATTGTTGCAAGTCAAGTAGCATATGAGGCCATATGGATAAGGAAGATTCTAGTTGGTTTGTTTGGTCAGCAGATGGATCCAACTAAGATTTACTGTGATAATCAGACTTGTATCAAACTCTCTGACAATCCAGTTTTTCATGATCGGTCCAAGCATATTGATATCTGATATCATCATCTTCGAGATTGTGCATTGAGGCAGATTATGTTGTTGCAATACATTCCTAGGAGGAGTAGGATGCTAACATTTTGACAAAGGCATTGTCAAGATGTAAATTCAAGTTTCACAGAGGCATGATCAGAGTAGTTGATAATCCCTTTCTTGTTGAGAGGCAGTGTTGAGAAATGGCAATAAGAAATTCCAATTTAATTTTTCCTTGAATTAAATTGTGAATTAAAATCAAATTATGTTCTGATAGAAACTTGTAAATAGTTAATTAAGTTTAATTGACTTAATCAACTTAGGAATTTTGAGTTGGAAGTATTTATATAGTCATGTATGTGTGATCCCTAAATTTTAGGGGTCCAAGATGAGTTTGTTTGATCTGTAATTAGATAAATCAGTTTGACTGAGTTATGGTCAGTTAAACTAGTTCTAACTGTTGGAGGAACTCATAGAGGTTTAGTAGTGAGTTGGTGCACTCATGCATCCTCAGTGCTACTCCAGTGAACCGAAGATTCACTCAAGAGAAATTCGTGCATGTCAGTTCAGAGAAAGACTCAGTTGAGACTAGAGTGCGGGGACAGTGTACTATCAGTTGTATGATTTTTCGAGTTGTACAGGTCATGCATGCAATTAGTTATGGACCTAAGTTTGGATTGTCCAGTTTTGGAAGAAGTATTTCCCAATTAAATATGGGTTGATCCTCTTAGGTATTGCGCAAGGAAATAGGGGCTTCACAAGCAGCAGAATTGGCTAAGTGTTGGCTAGAGTGGGCTTGTGAAGCAGAGAGTTGATCATACTTATGCACGGATTGTTCTAGTGAGAACAAGCATTGTATTTTCTTCTCAGATTTTCTAATTAATGCAATATAGATAGTCAAGGTTTTGAGCAGTGGCTTTCCCCAGAGAAATATTGTGTTATGTGCGATCGATATTCTTCCTCTTGCTAATTATTGTTTTCATCGATCTATTGGTTTTCGCAGTTAAGTGTAGAGTAGATTCTTGTCTTGTGTTTTAGAAAATTACATGAGTTGTTGAATCTATAGAAAAATCTACATGTTAACCCCCATGTTATACTTCCCCAAGGTGATCATGTGAGTGGAGGAGAACTACCCTACAGTTTTCATAATAGTTTCAAGATGTGGATCTCTAAGCTACATAGTGACAATCCCCCAAATGTAACCACTCATTCAACCACCTAGCTGGCAAACTTATCTTCATGGCTCATGGCCAAGAGTTAAGGAATGGGTGGATTTGGGTGGAATTGTTCACCCATAACATTTCGTATGTATGAGAGATTGTTTGGTTGGCCAATGAGTTTGCTAGCTTATTAAGGTCCCAAAGTACATGGATGGATTGATATTCTAGAATGGAGGATAAACTTGATAAAATTATCTTAAAAATGGATTGTAATTTAAGATTTAAGGGAGTGATTTTAAGATTTATGTGCCTTATAACATGCTTTGAATCTCCCACAATAATTAACTTGTGAATTTGGGATTTCTTAGCAACATTCATGCCTCATAATAGTGCGTACAACTCTAATTGATTATTAGAAATTGTGTCCAAACTCCAGGAATAAGTTACTTCAATTTGTCCACTGAGGCTAATTAATGCCCCCACACTTCTTCCATTCCATTAAGTGAAAGAGATATCACATATTTTATTGCAAGGCACTCTACAACTCAATATGGAGGAGATGTTGTAGTGTCCATAAATGAGTGTAAACATTTAAATATCAACTCATTAAAAAAATAATAAAAAATTAAAAGTAAAATAGAGCGCAATATGAGGGAGATGTTGTAGTGTCCTTAAATGATTGTAAACATTTAAATATCTACTCAATTAAAAAGCAATAAAAGGTTAGCCCAGTATAGGGGAGATGTTGTAGTGTCTATAAATTAGTGTAAACATTTAAATGTTGGCTCAATGATTAATAAAAAGTTAAAAATAATAAATATAATAAATCTCAATTTACTATATTGTAATTTTGTTTTATAAATTAAGAACATTTTTTTTAGATATAGAAAATCATAATATACATATCACATTAAAATAAATTTAAAAATTAAATATATAATTGAAACAAAAATATTATAAACATAGAAATGTGGAATATATATAACATATATATAGTAACTATAAATTAAAGATCCATTTTACTATATAAATTTTAAAAATGATTAATCATATTTAAATTTAATTAATAAGCAGACAAAAACCTTAATACTTACAATATAACAAGATTCTGAACCATGGATATTCACTCCCACTTTACCATGGAGATTATTAGCTTGTAAATAGGATTTGCTACAATACCATTGCTTGTCAATACCACATTCCCAAAAACCATAACTCATTTCACAATCAAAATAGTTTATAAATGTTTTATTTTAATTTAATTTTATAACATTTTTTCTAATTAAATTTAAAAAGGAAAAAGTTATAATTACTTTGAAGATATATTTAAACCCTATATCCTCACTACTACTAAAAATATTTCATGGAAATTTCATAGAGCTTAACTAAGGACCTACCAAGGGATGAGAGGAATCAAATCTCTCTAGGTGCAAATTTTTCTCATGTTTGCACTCAAAATGAAGTTTGCATCTTGAGAGATTTGATCCCTTTTGCTTCGTAGATCTGGAGTTTAGATGGATCTATGCTGGAATAGTGCCCAGTATGGGGGAGGTGGAGAGAGATGTGTTAGTGATCATAAATGAGTGTAAACATTTAAACATTGGCTCAATTAATATAAAAAGTTAAAAGTAATAAAAATAATAAAATTTGATTTGTTATATTGTAAATTTTTTTGTCAAGTTGTTTATGATCCTCTAAGCTTGACTTGTGGATTGATAAATCGCGACACGGGGGCATATAATTTGTCAAAGTCACTCAAGGATCACAACCAGCCTGGGCCACACCAACCCTAAGCTAACTTGAGAAACAGTGACCCAGGGGCATCTAATTTGTCAAAGTCACTCAAGAATCGCACCTAGACCCAGGGGCATCTAATTTGTCAAAGTCACTCAAGAATCGCACCTAGCCTAGGCCACACAAACCGTAAGGTGACTGGATTTTATAGCATGTTTCCTCCCCCTAGCACAGGTACAACCATCCTCGTGAGGTTTGATCCTGGATCGCCTTGCTAACAAGGCCCGTCCTCAACCCGTTGTGCTAGTGAGACTTGACATTGTAATTTTGTTTTTATTAATAAATTTACATACATTTTTTTAGATAAAAGAAAATCATAATATACACATCACATTAAAATAAATTTAAATAATAATATTCGTAACGATAGAATTAATAAGCATACAAAAACTTAATAAATCTAATTGATAAATATATAATTGAAAATAAGAATATTTTCATAGATATAAAAATGTGAAATATATATAACATATAAATACTCGCGGAGCTTAGAATAGATGGTGATGGGGTATACTATTAAGTCACTCCGTGATGTGAAGGTCAACGGTTCAAAACTCTATGGGAAAAAATTAAACCATGTTTAAGGGTTGGTGTGGCCCAGGCCAGGTGAGATCCTCGAGTGATTTTGATGGCTAGCTTAGATGCCCAGTGGTCGCGGTTTTTCAAGCAACAGGTCAAGCCTGAAGTAATCTCTGTAGAACTCAAGGCAACTTGACAAACTAATATATAATCATATATATATATATATATATATATATATATTAAGATCCATTTTACTATATAAATTAAATAATGATTTTGTAACCATGTTTAAATTTAATTAATAAGCACATAAAAACTTAAAACTGACAATGTAACAAGATTCTCAACCATGGATATCCACTCCCACTTTACCATAGAGATTATTCACTTGTAAATAGGCTTTGTTACACTATCATGGGCCAATACCATGGCTTATCAATACCATATGTCCAAAATCCATATTTTATTTCACAATCAAAATATTTTATAGATATTTTAATTTAATTTAATTTTATAGCATTTTTTAATTAAATCTAAAAGCAAAAAGGTTATAATTACTTTTGATATATATTTAAACCCCTCGTTACTATTAGGGGATATTCTATAGAGATTAACTAAGGATCTACTAAGGGATGAGAAAAATCAAATCTCTCGAGGTGGGAAATTTTTCTCAAGTTTTACACTCAAACGAAGTTTGCATCTTGAGAGATTTGGTCCCTCTAGGGGCTTGGTAGATCAGAAGTTTGGATCTATGTTGGTATATAAAACACTAATAATTTAAAATGGAGAAAAAGGTTAATATGCAATGGGAATGTTGAAAAAAAAACCATATTAACACAACCAATTAATATAAATCTCTCAAGGTGCAAACTTTTTCTCAATTTTTGCACTCAAAATGAAGTTTGCATCTTGAGAGATTTGATCCATGTAGGCACTTGTAGATTCAAAGTTTGGATCTATGTTAGTATATAAAACACTAATAATTTAAAATGGAGAAAAATATTACTATACAATGGTAGCGTTGAAAAAAAACCATATTAACACAACCAATCGATATAAAATCATTTTTAACTTGACAATTTATAACTAGTGAGAAAGAAGTTTCTGGAGAAAAATATGCTAAAAATAGTTGAAACGTTAGATGTTTCCCTTGAACACTACACCCATCATAGTTCCAGTGTTTAGTGTGACAATGTCCCTGAGGATGGGTGAAGTGTTCTCGAGAAATATCAGACATTTCAACTCTTTTTAACACAATTTTCTCCATAAACTCCATTCTCGCCATGAATTACAACTGTGGAATTATGAATTATAAAACCTAAAAATAAAAAATAAAAAAATAAACCAAATAATAATAATTAAATTCATTTTTAAATACAATTTTTTAAATAAAAAAAATTAATAATGCAATATTAATTTTAAATTTATTTTATGACGATGATGATGATTAATGTTCACTAAAACCTATATATTAGTGCAACCATATAACTTTAATGATTGATCAAGGTCTATAGGCATTAAAACACTTACCTTGTGATATATTTCACATTACAAGGACTAAAATAATCATAAAATTAACTAAACTAGCACAACTAAATAAATTAAATGGCTAGTAAATGTGGATAAGCATCAATTCATAATAAGCATCAAAACACTTATTTCACAATATATATCATATATATATAATATATTATATATAAATATATATTATATATATATATTATATTATATATATAAAAACTAAATATAATATTTTTTTCAAAAATTATGCTTATTAATTAATTATAAATATAATAATATTAATTTAAACATATATGCATTTTGAAAAAAAACATATAACAAAATTCTTAATCATGAAGATTCATCCCCACCTTATCATGGAGATTCTTAATTTATAAATAGGATTCGTTACAATACAATGGGCCAATACCATAGCTTATCAATACCACAAGTCCAAAAATCCATCAGTCATTTCATATCACACTTGTTCATCTGTTTTTTTTTTAATAAAAGAATAAAACATGTATAACTACTTTGGAGATAAATCTCAATCTTTGATTTGTGAATACTACTAAAAATGTTCTAGAATATTCCATGGATGTTGTTGTTGTTTTATTTTTTATGAGAATTAAAGTACTTTGTATTCATAGTAAAAATAAAGAGTTACACTAAGTTCACCAAAATAAATCTCATATCTCCCTAGAAACATTAGTTCAACTAAACTCCCTAAAAACCTCCATTACCACAATCCGAAAAGAAGATGGTCATAAGTATATCAGTCACCACATCAACCCAGATTACAGAGACTGTGTATGAGTTCGCAACATTATCAAGTGAATGTCATGAAAACAAGGAGAAATGAGACCGCCATAAAGTCAGGGAAGACCAGCCACTAAAAGAGATAACATTTACTCCAGACTGAACTATAAGCTTCAATACTGACCTCTACAAAACGATGCCCATCTATACTTTTTTTCAAAGGCCATCAAGATGTGTCCAAACAAAATAGTAAAACATAGAGTTCGACATCCAAAACTTTGTATTAAGTTTACAGCATAAAAGATCATCAACATACCCATAGGCGAAAGCATACTTAACCAATATGATTGAGATTAACCAAGTTGGAAGTACGTGAGGGACTAAGCTACAAGTTTTAGATTGCAAGTTGCAGGCGTGTCATATGTATTGAAATAGAGTATTTTCCACAACGGTAACTTGAAGCAAACACTCCACCAAGGAACATTAAAAGCATAAAATCAATAGAAACAAAGATAATCATCCCCCTCCAAACCATAAACAAAAAATCCATAATAAGGATCGCTCCAGAGTGCATAACAAGCACCAACAACTATATTCACCGCTAATGAAACCATAAGAGTCCATGAAATCACATCAGGTAGACAATAAAACATAATTTTAGCACTATTCACTTCATAAATGACTAGATAAGCTAACTACTATAAAAATTGTGGTTGAAGGGCACTTGATTAAAATTGACAACAAAACTTTGAAGCCCACCATCACTAATCTTGATATGAAGAAATTATAGTAGGGGTTTTCCCATGATCAACTAGGGGATCAATGAAGTCTCTAAAGGCAGAGTCACTCACCAGAAAACCTTCTACATGAGCCAAGTGAGAGGCCACACTATCCAAACAATACCTAGGGCTATAGATCATTCATTTGACATCCTCCAGTGAAAAAAAATATATTATAGGTCTCAACTTGTTTGTCCTTGAATATCAAGCGTAACAAAGTTTCCATTTGTTGGTGAAGGCCAACAAATCCTAAAAATGAAGTTGTTTCTTATAAATTTGTTGGGGTTTGCTACCCATTTTGTATCCTCACCCATCACCTCATAATTTGATTGATAAGGGCAGCCCCATCCTCTTTACTTTCTAGCAGTAAAATCTCCTTCTTGACTTCCAAAGGAACTGCATCGAAAAAAGGTGGCAACAGAGTCATAGGCAAAGGGTCGACCTCTTTTTGTTCTAACATTTCCTCCTCCACATCTCCTACTACACATCCTCTACGTAGGATGCACGAGTACAAGAACCAAAGAACACTAAGAACAAGAAAGAAAAGAACCCCTACCTCCAAAACAAGAAAAGGGATGATATACACCACCTTGAAATCCCAACCCGAGAACTATTGGATCATCCCCCAAATGCCATACAATAAGAGCCAATTCAATTAAATTTTCATTCTCCTTACAACATAAGGACATGACATAACACCCCAACCAATAGTGAAATTTTCCAGAACATTGACCAAATTCAAAGAAACTATGACAACACCTAGAATCCTTATCTCTTTCAATTGAAACCAAATTGTAAGCTAATTAACCAAATTGAACCAAAGCAATTAACCAAAACTTCAACACATAAGTTGTTATCACAAAAAATTTTAGAGGTTGAACACAATGAATAGAATTATAAATAACCCGCAAGTCAACAAACGAGCAGAGAAATAAAAATTCGACATTCAATAAACCAGGCAAGGGAAATAAAAAGACAAGCTTGCATAAACTATATTGTCAGTCCAGTATATGAGAAGTGAAGAACTTGACAACTTTCAACAAACACACCTAAACAATACTACGTAGCCTAATACACACCCACTACCTAAGAAATTTACCATACCACTCCAAGAATATGAGGCTATGCAGAAAATTCACCAACTCATAACACATAAGGGAGGATAGGGAGCATACC
>APFE031680711.1:0-11999 GCA_000404065.3 Pinus taeda
GTGCTTGCCTTGAGAAAGCTTTTTTTTCCTACAAAACAAAAACACAAAACCCAACATGAATATGCAAAGAAAAACGAACCTTATGGCTCAAAATTAGCTTTAGCCAGAAACTAAATATTTTTCTCAATGTTTCTGATTTTCCAAGATCACACTAAGGTGCAAGGAAAAGAGCATACGCATGAGAGAAAAAAAACTTCCTTTCTGTTTCTGATTTTCCAAGATCGCACAGAGTCGTAGGGAAAAGAGCATACGCAGAAATGAAAGGTATAGATTCGGTAATAAAAAAGGCTAAATAAACAGAAACTGAAATAACCAGAGAGAAAATAACAGTAAATTGCAGATAAACACTATATACCTCCAGATCTTAAAAATGACGCAGATAGGGCTACCGGAAACCTTTTCGCGTGAAACGAAAGGGGTTCCTCACTGGAACAAATGCTCCGAACACAACAGAGCAGTTCTCTCGGCCCAAAAGCAGTCAGAAATATTAGATCTAGGAAACGACAGCCGCATGCAGTTCTACCGGCTTCAGATTTGGATCACCAACGAACACGGCCCTCAAATAGCTTTGATACCATGTAGGAATTTACAGGGTAAGCTCCTCAGACAGAACACCAAAAGGACACCACTCACAAACAGATCACAGATCAATACACCAGTATTTTGACGTGGTTAAAACCCTCAGAGAGGGAAACAGTCACGGGCTGCGCCAACTGGCTACACAGGCAATTATTATAAGAATGAAAATTTACAAAAGCTTCTCTCATGCACGGTTAACCTACAAATGACCCTCCATGCGCTTTAAATAGAATTCATGAACCAATCGGGTGTCAAGCCACGGATCAAGTGTCGGTAATACCAAGGAGAGAATGAACCGTCGGATCACTACATCTCGTGACCGTCGGATTGTAAGTTACAAAATGTACAACGGTAAAGAAACACACTTTACCTAACTCTATACCTAACTCTATACTAGACCAAGTTGAACTTAACTATTTCCTATGTGTCGGAATATCCTAACATTCAGAATTGAGTTTCCCTTCTCCATCTTGATCTTTCTGAGTTTGTCCTTCAATGCCAACTTCCTATGTTCACTACTATTTTGAAATAAGTCTATCAATTCCTTCTATATTTCATATGGAGTTTCCTTACCATGGAGACTCGAGACAATGTGATCTCAAACTCCTTCCAGGACAATCCTTCTCACCTTTTCCACACACTTTCTCCATTCAACCATATCTTTAGCATTATATGTTGGAGGCTTAGGAATGTGATGATCTGTGAATTCCATAAGGCCATTGTCTTCCAACACCACCTCCATCACATCCTTCCAAGCTATGTAATTCAAGCTTCCCTCTAGGGCATAATCAAGTTTCAAGCCATAGATTGACATATTGTGGACTCTGAAGTATGAACTTGCAAATTAGATTTCACCTTCACAAAAAACTCGAATTCTCCTCTTCTATATTGTCTTCAGCTCTAATATCATGTAGATTTTTACATGTAGATTCAACAACTTATGTGATATGCTAAAACACAAGACAAGAATCTACTCTACTCTTCAGCGGAAACCAAGATTGATCGATGAAAAGAATAAGTAGAAAAAGAAGAATATCAGTCACACATAATGAAATATTTCTCTAGGGAAAGAAACTGCTAGAAACCCTGACTATCTATATTACATTAACCAGAAGATTTGAGAAGAAAATAAAACACTTGTTCAACTCGAACAATTCTTGCACTAGTACAATCTAACTCTTTGCCTCACATGCTATCTCAAGCCAACACTTAGCCAATTTTTCTACCTGCCAAGCCCTACTTCCTTATGTAATCCCTAAGAAAATTAGCCCATATTTAATTGGGAAATTCCCTCTCTATAACTGCATTATCCATCCATAGGCCTTCCACTGATTGCATGCACCATTTGTACAACTTAGAAAATTATACAAATGATATTACATTATCCCTGAACTCTAATATCAATTAGGTCTTCCATTAAACTGAGATGCATGAGTTAATTTTGAGTGAATTATTAGTTATTTGATTGATTACTGCATGTGAATTAAATCTAATTTAATTCACTTGACCTCTGTCTAGTTACTCCAATAGTTAGAACTAATTTAATTGAATTTAAATTAGTTAAACTAAATTAAATAATTACAACTCAATAAGAACTCAACTTGGACCCCTAAAATTTAGGGATCACTCTACATGACTATAAATAGACTCCCAAATGGAATTCACTGAGCCATATAAGTCAAATTAACTTATTTAAGTGTTACTAGTTGCTATGAGAATAGAATTACAATTTAGTTCCTAGTTTAATTCAAGGACAAATTAAATTAGGATTTTTTTGTTGTTATTTTTAACATTTCTTATTGCAGTTTTCAACATTATATAGCTACATGCATTGTGTTCAAAGGTGTTGCATAGGAAAACTAGTTTTAGGGTGGCACAACTCAGCATTTAGTCCTACTTGGATTCTTACCCCTGCTTAGTCTCATTTTGATTATGTATACACCATCATCTAGTCTCCCTAGTTAATTTCATGCCAATTTGTTAGTCTAAAATTCAAAGATACCACTCCTGGTATATCACAGTTTGGGTTTGATAAACACATTCCCTGGGAAATACATAATTCTCATAAATTTTTGTGCCATTTTCCTCTAATGTCCTTCTGTTGTCAATCACTAACGATATTCAATATTTCATGTCATATTTTTTTGAATCCATGGAGAATTCTATTGTTTAATGTACTATTAGTCGACTGTGTGGTCGTGGGTTATGCCTTTGGTAGTTTTTTGGTTCATTCTCTAACTCGTTTCTCTCTCACTAAAGTTTGTCTCTGTAGGGTTCTTGGGTTGAGTAAGGATCACAAATGTTATTTGTCTATTTCCTCCATATAACATGGATGAGACCATCATTCAAGTTGGTCATTTTTCTACCTTTATTGATTTTCACTCCTTCAAACCCTTGGGTATGTCATTTATTTGTCCAGCCTTGGTGGCAGGCACTTGGTACATTGGCTCTTTCTCTATTTGGTTTTAAGGTATTTTATGCTTGAAATTTTAAGAGATATCATCGGTTGATATAGTGGGTTAGTCTATTCATCCATCTGCAACTCAAGTGGTGGAGCATTCAATTAGTTTCTAATATTCCATGTGGTTCTTACCTGGATGGTGTTTGTTTCGTGACAAAAAAGGTATATCCACACATTTTTATATCTTAATTCACTGTTGTCTATTCTAGGGTTCTCTATGGTCAATTCTATAGTTTCTTGGTGGAATTTGTGCATAGGTTTGAAATTATCATGGCGCCGAGACAATTTTTAATCATTCATCAAGGAGCCTCATACTCTAGGGAATTTCATCTATTTGGTTGGAATACTGTGGCTAATTTCTTTGATGTTGTGTCGTTTTAGGTTTGAAGGGAGATCACAACTTTGGAGGCTAAGGAATTTGGGGATAGGATGTATCATTTTGGCATAGAAGTGTTTGTTAGTAAGAAAAAATGGGTCCTCGATCTGGGTAAATGGAGGAAGCATCGCCTTTACTTTTTGCATTCACTCTATCAAGGATACCTTAATGCACATGGTGTTATGTGAAAAACAAGGGAATAATTACAAGTTTTTATGGGTCAAGAAGAAATGAAAAGGATCATGAGAGATATTCGGTAAGATAGGTGTGAAATTGTTGTGTGACTAAAAAAAATTGATTGATACATATCTTCTGATTCTGATTTTGACTCTATAGCACCTCAAAATGGAGAAGGCGTTATCCATGTCTGCCCAATCAATATGGCCAACGAAATTTCTTCTCCTCAACAACCAGCGACCATTTTGGATGAATGACCTCCCATGTTGATCTTGTATTTTTAGTTTTCTTTAGCTATTTTTCTTTCACGATGTCTAACTATGCTTTGTTATATCCAAACGGTCACTATCCTGTTCTTGAATATATGGTGCTTAGTTTCATAGTTTCAAATATCACATCTACATTTTTGGAAGTTTTTCAGCAAACTTGGTTTCATGTTGTAAACATTTTTTGGATATGGTTGACATGGTCACGATAATTCTTCAAATATTATCAGTTGTAACATTTTTTTTGGAATTTAATATAAATTTTGGTCGGATTTTACAAGAAAAATAAAAAAAGTTGAAAATATATGGTAAAACCTCCAAATATTTTAGTAAAGGTACATTGTTTCTAGGAACATGGGTTATGTGTTGAAAATGCAACAAGAAAATATTAGTTTGACTTTGCCTTGGTCAAACTAGAGAAAATTCAAATTTCTACATCAACAGAAATATTGGAGGTATTTAACTGAGGTGACATGGAACTTGTCACTCAATTAACTCTGTTAATTCGAGTTGGGCAAGCTTGAATTCAGTTCTGTATGTTAGATTGCCAATTTGTAGCAATATATTTAAGTTAATTTCAGTTATTGTCAGTTTAAATAGTTATAAGAGTCAGAAGAACTAGTGGAGGTGAAGTTGTGGAAGTGGAACTTCAACCACACTCAGTGATCAACCAATTAACTGATTAATCAACCCAAAACAATTTTTTCATACAAAGAATTCAAGTTACCCAGTTGAAATGGAGATTCCAAGGCAGTGTACTATCTGTTGTAGCATATTCCAATGTGTACAGGTGGTGTATGCAGTCAGAGGAAGGACCTAAGGGAATTTCACAATTCAATAGTGGGAAATTCCTAAATAATAAGGACCAATTTCCCAGAGGAACAATGCAAGGAAATAGGAGCTTGAAGGGCTTGAAAATTGGCTAAGTGTTGGCCAGAGTTAGTCAGTTAGGTAGAGGAATAGACTATACACTTGCAGTTTGTGCTCAGGCTTGTTCAAGGATATGTATTCATCTATATTATCTAATTAATGCAATACGAGTAGGAAGGGGTTTTGAGGATTTTCTTTCCACTCGATAAATCTTTTTGCATGTGTGATGTTTCCTTTTGCATGTCTATGATTTGTGTCCTAGATGGTGAATTAACTTCCACAAATTAGTAGAGTAGATCCAAGTCTTGTAATTTAGTAAATTTCATGAGTAGTTTTGAATCTACACATTAATTTCTACATGGTATCAGAGTTGGAATCACTGTAGAGAAGATATTTCAAAGTTGTCATTGCAGGAGGTTCAAATTTGAAGAACAATGTTGCAAGTTTTCTTTAGGATAGAGAATATGTATTTTAATGGACTAAGGCTCGAGTATGCCCTCGATGGAATCTCGAATTATGTTGCATGGAAGGACTGCATGGAGGTAGTGATGCATGATAATGGGTTAAAGGAATTCATTGATAATGATATTCTATTCCAGTAGCATCTAATGCTAAGGATCTAGCAGAATGGAAGAAGTGTGTAGCCAAGGTGAGGAAAATCATATTGGAGGGATTACAAGACCATATTGTCTTAAATATCCACGGGAAATAAACTTTTTATGTAATGTGGCAAGCATTGATAGATCTGTTCCAAAATAATAGTGACTACAAGAAGCTGGCACTCAAGGACAAATTTCGAAATATCAAGATGCAAAGATACAAGACCATTCCATAGTACCTGATCATGTTCACACAATGTCTTAATGAACTTGGTCAAGTTTTTGTTACTATAGAAGAGGATGATTTGGTAAGTCTATCCCTTCTAGGCCTTCCCAAGAGCTAGCACAACTACCAAGATTCATTGAATGGGAGGGAGAAACTATCAAATTGGGAATGCCTATGGTTTGATTTGGTACATGAGGAAATAAGGAAGAATAATATAGATGATACTTCATCCAAGGGTGAGGATGAAGAGAACTATTACTTGGATGGAAAGGAAAAGAAATGGAAAGGGAAGAAATCCCAATCCAAAGCAAAATCTAGTCAATGGGTCAAGAAGAAATACTTGTCTAGAATTAAGTGTTTTCACTGCCATGAATTTAGGTACTATGCCATGAAGTGTCCACACAATAAGACAAGCAATAAGACCTTAGGAGGAGTAGCATGTGAAGCTATGGATTCAATGTGTTGAGCTTGATTTAACTCTCATTGCATGCATGATCAACACAATGATGGGAAATGTGTGGTACCTGAACAATGGTGCCTCCTTCCATATGACGAGGAATGTAGATTTTTTGATTGATTTGGAGGATAAGTATCTGCAGGTTCACTATTCAATATGGGAGATGATGGAAGGTACATCATGACTGATACTAGTACAATCACCCTTCAGAGGGTTTTGAGCTCCCCCCTTAGACTCAAGGATGTAATGTTCGTTCTAGGTCTAAAGAAGAATCTTGTCTTCATTACAATTTGGAAAACTATGGTTATGATGTGATCTTCAACAAAGGAAAGGTATTCCTGAGACACATAGCCATGGGATAGGTGAAGTGAATCCACGTTTGGGTGAAGAACCTCTACAAGCTACATTTGTAGGATTGTGGTGCTTTGAGCACAAAGGCAAAGAAGGAGTAGAGTCACGATGTTAGTGAACTTTGGCATAAAGACTTGTTCATTTTCATCATCATGCTTCAAAGATTATGCAACATATTACCACAAGCCTCACCAAAGGTGAACTAGAGTAGCAGGATATATGCAAAGGATGTACCTTAGGGAAGTACACAAAATCCACTTTCCATGATCGAGATAGTAGAGCACATACAATCCTTGAAAGGATCGACTCTAATGTATGTGGACCTTTCTCGAAAGCCTCCACTTCTAGGCACACATATTTTGTCATCTTTATTAATGATTTCTCACAGAATTGTTGGATATTATTCATATGGAAGAAGGATGAGACTTTCTCCATGTTCTTAGAGTTCGAGGCACTGATGGAGAAAGAAACGAGTAAGAAGGTGAAGGCTCTCAAGAGCGATAATGGACTGAGTACGGTTGAATGAGTTTAAAAATGTAAGTGCAAAAGAAAGCATTGGATGAGAGTTGACATCACCCGATGACCCACAGCAAAATGGGGTGTCTAAGAGGAAGAACCACAACATTGTGGGAGCAGCTCAGGTGATGTTGCATGACCAAATCCTACCTATAAACTTGCAGGCTGAAGCATGCAACACAACTGTCTATTTGCAGAACAAGAGTCATCATCAAATTATTGGCATGATCACATTGTAGGAGAATTTATCGAGGAGGAAGTCGGATGTGTCACACTTCAGGATTTCTGGAGCCTCTATCTACTACCATGTTTCCAAAGAATCAAGGAAGAATCTAGAGTTGAAAATAGAGTTTGGGGTATTTGTGGGTTACAAAGAAACTCCCACAGCCACAATTTGTATTTTCCATCCCTTAGAATTACAATTATGCAAAGGGATGTAAAATTTGATGAAGACAATCCATGTGGTTCTATCTTGAGAGGAAGCTTCAGATCCTAGCAAAGGAGGAGATTTTGGCTCCAAAGGAGGAGCCTCAAGATGTTGTGGAGAAGACACAAGTTGGGGATCAAAGAGTGGAGATATCCACTTAGGCATAAACATCTAGAGGAGGGCAAGAAAAGAACTAGGGAAGTTGAGATACTTGTGCATGATGTAAGGGAGAATGTGGGTGCTCCCTCAATTTAGTGCAGGAAGATAATCTCACTAGATTAGCACAATAGCTACATGGCATTAGTGATTGGCTAGTAGAGATTGAGCCATCCTCTTTCGAGGAAGAAGTAGAGAAACCTATATGGGTTGATGTAATGATGGAGGAGTACTAATACATTGTGAAAAGCAGTGTTTGGGAAGTGGTCCCAAGACCAGCAAACAAATTAGTTGTGGATTTGAGATGGACCTTTAAGGTGAAGCATGTAATAGATTGAAGCATAAATAATTACAAGGCCCTATTTATGGCCAAGGGGTGCTCTTAGGTTGAGGGGATTTAATATGAGGAGACCTTTTCTCTTGTAGCCAAGTACTCATCCATCATATCAATGCTTTCTTTGGTTGCATAGATGGGGTGGGAGAACCACCGGATGGATGTAAAAATGTTCGGAATAGGTTCCCCCAAGAGCATTTTCAAGGCTAAAATCTCGTGTTTTGGGACAATTTTGTAATAAAGTTGTAAAGTCTCCGCATTTTGTGGTCACGAAGTGTGAAGGTGTCAAGAGTCATAAAGGGTTGTCTGCCCTTATTTTGTAAAGTGTTAAGTCAGCTGTAAAGATATACCCATGGTCCATGGACCATTAGACTGTATAAAAAAGAGCTAAGTAAGTAAGCTCTAGGCAGTGAGAATCAGTTAAGCTTTGGGAGTTTTTGGTAGAGAAGTCTAAGCATTTCGGGGCTTAGCGTAGGTAGAGGCTCTACAGGTGAGTGTACAGAGGCCTACGGTGGAAGTCTACAGCTGAGTGCGCGAACCCATGCAGTTGTGTGTGCACAGTGGATAGAGTCTGTATTAAACTGGAAGATATCAATAAAGAGAAGTATTCTGCAATTACTATGTATTTAGTCATTGTTAATGCATCTAATTATATTACGATCTGGGTTTATTTACAATGTTTATTTCATATGCGAATGTATGTGATTATATCTATTAATTAAATGCAAGAAAGAATACCAATTTACGTGATGCTAATTGTAATTGATTGATAAGATAAGTGACACACTTGAGATAACTTGGGAACCTATACAATACATGTCATAACAGCGCGAAAATACCTAAACCACTAGTTAGGGCTATGCGAAGGCCAATCGTACACCTTCACAGAGGTCTTGAAGGGTGGGATAGAGGGTAGATCGATCAAACCCTAAGGCTTAGTGACCTGTGTGAATGCAAGAGTAAGGGGTATAAACCGATAGCACGACCATCTCAGGGTGCAGAAACTTGGTTCTAGCACCCCCCCATACTACTTCGGGTTAGACTTCGATCTACGCTTCTCAGACTGATGCTGAAAGGGCTAGTAGTGTAGAGATTTGTTTGGATGACTAATGTTGAACCTGGGTCAGGCCTCACCAAGCCAACAAATGGTTCCGTTGCTGGGATTGGAATCTGCAAGAGAGATGTGCGATGTCGTATCACTAGAATCAAACTAAGAAAGAGATCGAAGACTAGTTGGATAGGAAGATCCATGAATTTGCGGTGTAGGAGAACAGAAATCCATGGTTGACAAAGGAAGAATGGCTAGATAGGTACCTGTATACAAAAATCCATGATATCTTTTTCTGTTCCTTTCCAGTTGCGTTATACGAGTGGATCACGAAGCTAGCGGATAGCCAAGGAAGGTGGAGGCTTGACGATCCTATTGTCTAGATGCCAGAGTTAGTATAGAGACTAGAAGCCTCTAAGGATAAGATCGCCTACACTGTAGATCATTAGATTGATCGTATCATAGGAGGGTTTGTGAAAGAATTCACAGTGAATACCTCAGTCAGTTACAACGAGGTGGAGTGGCACTTTTTTAAAGGTCCGTGAGGTAAGTACTTGAAGTCTTTAAATACTTGGATTAAGATTTTATTGTGTGAAAAATGGGCTATGCAACTACCTTGATGTTCGGAGCTACGTGAAGTGGAAAGACTTATAGGAATGAAGGAAGAAAGGGTCTTGAATATAGCCAATTGATTTCACCTCCTTTGAGTGATGAAGAGGGAATAGTGTAGGCTTCTCCGTGAAGTGTAGTTCAGTTGATAAAACAAGGGTTCCTATGACTACCACCTCCACCCACACCACCTTCACCTTCACCAGCGACACCTGCGACTTCGCACACACCATCACCACCTCCACCACAGTTCAACATGGCAACTCCAATGAAACTTCCTTTGTTTAAGGGCTTGGGAAATGAGGACTCGAACCAGCGCTATTTTGTCATAAGAGCTATATGGGAAGCTTAAGGCATCACAAGCGATCACATGAAGAAGGCGACATTGGTTAGTGCTTTGCAGGATCGCGCTCTAACTTGGTACATCAAGTACTATAATGATAACCGAAATGTTGGGTTGGAAGAGATCTAGACTGTGTTGAATAAAGAGTTCAGTAGATCTAAATCTGAGACGTAGTCAATTGTGGGATTCAAGGAAATTTCAATGCAACCAAGTGAGACACCTTGGCAATTGGATCAGAGATTGAAGTGTAAAATCCATGAAGCTAATATGAACTTAACAAATGGACAACACCGCAAGTGGTTCGTGGCTTCACTCCTGCCTCACCTAAGGGTTGCACTGTCACAATAGAAGATTACAACTCAAAAAGAGGCCTTGGAGAGTGCAATAAGATTTCATGAAACCCCGATGCAAGATCTGAGCCTGGGGGTTTAGTATATCCATGTGCAATTGCAAAATATTTGCCTCGAAATGCAAAGTCTGAAGCACGATAGAACAATTCAACAAGAGGTGTGTGAAGAGGTATGGTGCATGAAATGTAAAGGTCCAAGGCATGACAAAGACCACTGCTAGTCTTTGTGAACTATATTCGAGGAGGAGGACCAATGCCTTTAAGGATGAAAGTCCAAGAAGGATGGAGCGTAAGGCCTACGTTGTGGTGCACTATATGTCAGGTAGCAGGGAAACATACAACTAATAATTTTCATTTACTGCAAAATTTTGTACAAACACAACAACAAATGTTCTATAACTTCTGCAGGTCGGTAGGTCATGATGAGCATAACTACCGAAGTTATGAATTGATGATGGATAGAACACCCACCTATAGAGTTCAGGCGGAAATGTGGGCTCCTGACCAAGGTGCTAGGATGGTGTGGATAGGCTTTCATGGGCATTGGCGAGGCCGAGGCATAGGAGGACCTAGCACAGGTCGAGGATAGCTAATCTATTAAAATTGTGGAGGACCAAGACACTATGCCAATGAATGCACTAACCTAATGTGTCCATCATGTATATATTGTACTCAGTTTTATCATGAGACTGAGGACTGTCCTACACTAATAGCAAGGATATACGAAAAAGGGGTGCTACCCCCGTAGTTGAATTAGAACCTGCAGATGATGAGGGTTGAGCCTCGCAAAGAAGATCCGAATGTAAATATAGTGCTCCGAAGTGGAATTGAAATTGGCAACGATAAGGGGAAATAACTTGAAGATAGCGCATGGGTTTGCAAAGCTCCAGAGAAGGAGGTTGAATTTTATTTGGAGCGCGCACGCGAAACGTTCATGGAAGCAAAGAAGAGCTTTTCTGAGGCCTCTTCCTTAGGGAGCCGAGATAAACCTATTTAGGAAATGGACCCTTCTATGCTTACAACCTTCCTAGAAACTTGCATGAAGTTGTTGTGCGATAGCAATGTTGTGAAGGGGTTACAGGAACTTATAAATAGGTGCGCCATAACCACTCTAGATGAACCGCACATGGTACGGAAGATCGATAAGCATAAGGTAAGGACAAGACGAGAAAAGAGACTCACCACGTAGATAGGAGAATATAAAGTTGATCAAGTTATTGTGGGTCTGGGGTCAGACGCGAATGTTTTGCCAAAGTAGACTTGGGAGCGGTTGGGGAGACCCGTGCTGCAATGGTCTCTGATTTATTTGAGGATGGAAAATCATTAGAATATCATCCCCATGGGATGGTTGCAAGGAGTAACTATAGACATTGAAGGCACGAGCGCATTGGTTGATTTTGAAGTAATAGAAATTATGGATGACGACAACTCCTACCCTGCACTCCTAGGTATTGATTCGGCTAATGACATGAATGGGGTAATTAACCTAAAGAAGTGAAAGATGATATTTGAAAAGAATCGCTTCATGTAATAGTACTCCTAGATATTATAGAAGGATCGCGCTATACTGAACCAGTCCGTGATTACGAAAGTGATGAGATTTGGACTCCATATATAAGATAACGGCGTGAGACCAAGATTGGGTGAATCCGACAGTCAATGGAAGAATTAAATGGGATCACAAGAGTTCCTACAACTCAGACTCGGATGAAGAATTAGAGAACTGGCAGAATCGATGTTAGGGTCCCACCCTAACCCCCTTATTCATGTCATGGGATCACGTCATAGTCAAGAGTCAATAAAGCCCATATTAATATTTGTAAGTGGTTAACCCAGTTAGTTGCAAATGGGACCA
>APFE031680716.1:0-57721 GCA_000404065.3 Pinus taeda
CGCATGGAGGGGTGTACAAAACTTCCTGAGGTATACATCTGGCTGAAACAAAGACCTATGAACAATCATGCTCCACACACAACATGACGGCATCTGAGAATGATGAAGGTTCATTTTGTATGATCGTGCTCATGATGGTCAGGTATCCTTGATACCTATTAGGTTTCTTACTTTCATGGAAGGTTCCTCAAGGTGTAGTGTGTCCTTCAGCGTCATTGAGTAACCCCCTAAGCCAAGAGGGCCTCTTCCTAAAAGAGGAAGGCTCAAGTGGATCAATAGGATTCATGGGTTCATCCACATCGGGCAATGTTACATCATCTTTTTCTTTTGGTTCCCTGGTGTCAGCTTCTTGAGAGCTCCTCAAAGTCGGAAGATTGTCCACCTTGCTGAGAACCATATCTTTGTCAAAGGTGACATCATGACTAATCACGACTTCCCTTTGACTAACTACATAGATTCTATAGCCCTTATTATTTTCACCATAGCCCACGAAGATTCCTTTCTTTCCAGATGCACCCAATTTATTCATTTTCTCTTTCGGCACATGAAAATATACAGGGCTTCCAAAATTTCTAAAATGAGATACGTCAATTTTCTTACTGGTGAACTTCAGGAGTCTTGGAACCCAATGCTTGATGAGGGCATCGGTTTTGTACATAAATGGTGGTGTTTGCAGCTTCAGCCCATAGAAACTTTGGAAGTCTTTGATCATGGAACATGGCACGGACAGCTTCCACAGTCGTACAGTTCTTCCTTTCTACCACACCATTCTATTCAAGAGTATATGGTGTAGTAGTCTCCCTCTTAATGCCAGCCTCAGATATGTCCGAGTGAACCAACTGTAATATATCAGAGGTCTTGCTTTGGCTTGAGGGGAATGGTCCCCTTTTGAGCTTTCCTTCGGCACATCCCAGACATACACCTTCTTTCTCTACTTGGAATTCGAGCATCCCTGTCACCATTTGTCTTACATTGAGTAGAGCTTTATAATGAAGATGGGAAAACCTCTGATGCCAAAGTTCAGACTGAAGAGATGTGTCACAAGACATGACACCTAGCAGACTTCCACCGACCTAATATAATGAATCAACATGAAACCCAAGAGTAAAGGCATCTTTAACATTGATTTTCCATACACGTACCTTGCCATTGTTGAAGGTCACCTTGTAGCCTTTGTCTTCCATTGCTGAGATGGACACCAAGTTCTTTTTGAGGTCAGGTACATATAATACATCTTGTAAGTGGATTGGACCTTGATTCAATTTAAGAGAGACATTGCCTACACATTTCATGGGATATTTCATATTATCTCCAAGGACAATTTCCAAGTTGGTTTCTTTCTCTATCAGATTATGGAGAACTTCTTTGTAACGAGTGAAGTTCCTTGAGGCACCGCTATCAATAAGCCATTTTCCCAGCAAATTCGAAGGAGCAAAGGTAGATAAAGAAGCTGGCAGATAATATTCATCCTGCTTACTGTCAACAGTGTTAGATTCATACCTGGAATTTCTAGCCTTCTTGAATGGTTGTCCTCTTCCTTGATTTCTAGCACTCCTTTTACCTATGTTATTAGATTTTCCATTCCTTTGATTTCCATGAGAGGGATTTTAATCATTGTCCTAGTGTGAGTCCCTTCTATCAGGGCATTCTCTTGCATAGTGACCTACTTTATCGCAAATGTAACATCGTCCTTTTATTCCACCCTTAGGTCCAGCCTTTCTTTTTTATTTAGTCCTGGAATTATTTCTTTTCTTAGCATGAGAAGAAAAGGCAACAGGAGGACCTTTAGGAATGGGCATTTCTTGCTCTTCTATCCTTGTTTCTTCTTGAATGCATCTTGCCATTAATTCCTCGAAACCAGGAATTACATTATTGTTGAGAAGAATAGTCCTGAACACGTACCATTCGGATGGTAATCCTCCAAAAGTCGTGAGTGCCATTTCTCTATCAGTAATAATCTCCCCAATAGATAGGAGATCATTCTTGATCTCGGTGATTCTTAAGAAATATGCTTGCATGCTCTCATCTTTGCCCTTCTTAATTTATTTCAGCTTATTTTTAAGAAACAAAACTTGATTTGCATCATTAACTTTAAATAAACTCACCAATCTATCGTAGATTTCATTGGAGGTGTTCAGGTCGGAGATGTAGGCCACCAAATGCTTGTCGATAGAGTCCCTGATGATCTTCTTTGTTTCGACTTCGTCGGTTTTCCATTTTTTCCTGGCAGCAGTGGTTGCATTTTATGGAGGCTCAACAATATTGCCTATCACATGGTCCAACACACCTTGATCTTCTAAAGTTAGATCGAGAGACATCTTCCATCCGTGATACTCAGACTTCTCACGGAGCTTGTCTTCAGTAGGGAAGAGCGTTGAGGACCCCATAGTTCTTTTAGGATAGCCTTGCCAATCTTATCTTCGGTGATTGTTCTTGCTCTTGCTCGAGCTTTGTCTTCACCTCAGCTCTGAAGCCATGTGAATTTATGGTATGTTCTATTCTTAGAGCAGTTTACTTCTTTTCTTATTATTATCCACAAATTAGCAATCATATGTACATTAAGTAAAGTGCAGATAGAACATTAAATGATCGACAGAAAAACAAGCCAAGACAAGAGACACAAGATGTGGTGGCTAGCCAGGGACAAACCCCAATATGGGGAAACCCTTTGATCAAATCTTCGTTTTTCTTCAATAATTCAGCAGAGAGAAACAGTACATAAATCTGATTTACATCAACAGCAGCAAACCCTAGATCAGCCCTCAACTAGGGCAAACAATATCTTGCAAACCGACCGTTATATCGACTTGTTTCCTTCACCAAAAGATGCAGCCTTCTAAGGAGAGTCAGTTCCACCTACAGTGCAGTCTAGAGAGAGAGTTAGATGGTCAGCACTAGTCAAACTTCCGATCTGCAGTTGCAGCCCTAAATCTGCGTCCTTCCTTCTACACGTGTGAGAGAAGAGTCTCTTTCTTCCTAGAAGGAGAAGAGCCTCTTTTCTGCGCAGGAAAGAGAGAGAGATGTGATGAGCTAAGTGTCCAAATGAGGAAAAGACCTCCTATATTTATATACAAATGTTGATGATTGAATAGATGCGGCTGTTAGGCTTCTGAGCCTACATGAGTTGTTGGTTAGCTTAATAATTATTCCATAATCAAAATAAATTCATATCTACATAAATACTTATCGGAATCAGATGATCTTTAGATCAAGCCTACACCTCTCGACGAGAGGAATCTAATAAAAATATTATCAGCCATGAATAATATGACCCACATGTATTTTGGCCCTAGTTGCCAATTTTAACACTTCTCTACTAAACAATGATATGAATAATGAATAAGAATCGATCAAGAGTGAGTCACAAGACCTTACCACTCTCCACTAACAAAATTAATTCCAGATGTAGAACCTCAATCAAACTTGATCCCGGGCCAAGTTGTTTCCCAACTCATTATACAGATGAGGAGTACTTCCCATGTATCTCGAACTACATGGGTAGGATGATGCAAGAACACCAACAGGGAAATAATATATCACATCCTACTCACAACCACACGTAGGGAAAGGAGAAAGCACATCCACACACACATATCACAACCACACATAAGGAAAGGATAAACCACACCCTAGAAACACATGTCACAACCACATGTAGGGAAAGGATAAACCACATCATACATGCATGCTAACCATCAATCGTAGGAAGGATCATACACGTGGGGAAAGGATGAACCACGTCCCACCGACATGTCAACCATCAATCTTAGGGAATGAGCATCCTACATGTGGAAAAAGGATGAACCATGTCCCACTGACATGTCAACCATCAATCGTAGGGAATGAGCATCCTACATGTGGGGAAAGGATGAACACGTCCCATCGACATATCCACACGTGACAATCAGTAGATGCCTATATGCATCTCTCACTGCAGAAGAAGGTGAACCACTCATCCTATACATATCTCATCAATCATAGGGGAATTTGAATCCCTCACCATACACACATGAAAACCACCATAGGTTAAGGTTAACCACTCACCCTATGTGTCATATATCACCATGAAGTAGCACAGGGGAAGGTGAACCACTCACCCTTTACCTAACATACCTACAAGGGAAGGTGAACCACTCACCACGTGTTCTCTCACAGCATCAAAAAGTACCTTAGGCCCCCAGGAGCTCCCACATTAGGTAATTTTGAGGTTTAAAATGGGCCTCCTAAGGAAATTATAAAATAATAGTGGAAATAATCAAATAAAATTATATTACATCATCAAATTTTAGAGCAAAGAAAAAAAAAATATTTTCAACTCGTATTTTCAACTTATCTCCCTATGGATTTACTCAAATTTCGAGCAAAAAACTCATTAGATGCAAAATTTGATTCTTCATCCAAGAAGTACCCATCTTGCATATGTTTGATGTACCTTGTTGTCGCACGGATCATCACGACAACGCTCAGATCAGGGACTGTCACTCTGATCCCTGATCTCTTCGTTTAAGCCTGTCTCCAACGGCTAAGGGGGGTAGACCCTGTAGGAAATTGGAAGACCAACTGTGAACTAGTTGGTTTGGGAGACACGAAAGAGAAAAGCACTAAATGGATTTGTTTAATTTGATGGACCAGTGCCTTATGGGTTTGATGTTTAAATGATTACTTACTGTAGAAAAGTAAACCATGTAGAGCACTCATTTACATCAAACAACTTGAACGATACAAGATATCCAGTAAATTTCACAATGCTTTAACGATGATCTGGTAGTTTTTGAAACTTCGAAAGATAAAGCTTGACATATAACCATGTAAATTTGAAAATTAACCATTCATGATCCTTCAAACATGCCAAATCACGTAAAAGATGATAAACATTAATCAAAATTTTAGCCTCAGCAAGAAAAATAGAATGTGATAAATTCCCGAGCTAAGACTTCATCTGGCAAAATATTTCCCAAAAATAAATATTTTTATGTTTTTCAGACAAAATAAAATTTTAAAACTAAAAATTTAAACTAAAACGAAACTTTAAATTTAAATCTAAATCTAAAAATAAAAAAAAATTATTGTATTATATTTTATAGTTTTATGATTTTTATGATTTCTTTTTTAATTTAAATTTTATGATTTTTTAATTTTTTAAACAAAGTCTAAAAGAAGGAAAAATCTAACTTAAATCTAATTAAAACTAAAACTAAAATAAATCTAAATCTAAAACCCTAAAAGCCCCCCTTTTTTTATGGATTTGAAATTAAAATATTAAACCCTACAAAATAACGCATGCATGTATATACATTAAACGAAATAAAACTAAAGCTAAAAATCTGAACGAATTTAAAAAAATAACGCATGCATATTAAACAAATTAAAACTAAAACGATTGAATCGTAACTAAACAAAACTAAAACTAAAATGAAGAAAATCGATTTCAAATTTAATCTAAACCTATGCTAAGAAACTATGCCTAAAGCTAACCAAACAAAACCCAAAAAATATACATTACGCTAAAACCCTTATACGTGAACTATTAAACCTCACAAGTCGAGTTTTCATTTGCGTGCAAGTTCTGAGGCTCGACGGCGGCAGATGGAAGGCTCACGAAGGTTGGAAGATTTACGCACAAACCACTACGCACCAGACTTACCATACGTGCATCAGATTTTTATCTAAGTTTATTGTTGTTTGCGTGAAGGGATGGCGTGAGGCAGAGAGATGGCAGAGGGGGCTGCGTGGGATGGAGGGATATAGCTGCGTGAGGAGAGGGTACATATGAGCAACGTGGAGATGGATGATTGCAAGCAGAGGATACGTGGGTTTGGAATGGTGCACACTAAGATGAAGAGGAAGGGAAGGCGTGAGTACTGTGTGGATATGGCAGCATGTGAGGATGGTGAAAAACGTTGAACAGAAGGCGTATTGAGGGAGCTGCATGGGCAACTTGAGGAGATGCAGAGATCTGAGGATGAACAGAGAGTTATGAGCAGAGAAAATTTGTCTGGACAGCTTTAGCCTCTGTGGATGAAACCCTCTAAAAAAAAAATTCCAAATCTGAAGGCAACTGAATTTAAAAGCCTGCAAAAAAATAATTTTTTACGAGATTTTATCTCAGTCCTGCAACCTGCAAATGGAAAACAAAACCCGGAAGATATATGCAAAAAATTTAAAACGAAACCCTGCAAATCGATCAAAAATTTCAAAATTATAACTCTACAGATTTGTCAATTATCATCGAAAATATTTTTTAGAAATTTAGATTTACTATGAAAATAGTTAAGAAATCTCTCATGCAAATAATAAAACAAACTAAATGATTAACCCAGGATCAAAACTAGCTAGGCTCTGCAAGAAAATGCTTCTGGGAGTTGGTTGGTTCAGCCGAGAACTTCCCCAAACACCCACTGATCTTCTTCAACAAGATATTCTTGCACAACTCACTTTAACCATCAATAAAAGGAGGAAAAACAGTACTAGATCTCCAATGTAATAGAGATACCTGCATTACTTCAAAAACCCTAATAACATTCAAACCCTAACAAGTGAACAAGATACCTATGCTCAACAATACCCTTCATTAAGCTGTTATTAATGGCTGAAAATTACAATATGCATAAAATGAAATGGCTCACAACACTTCAAGAGAGTAATACCAGCAAGCTTTTGACCCCAAAGTTTTTCTTTATTAGCACCAGAAAAATTTTACAAGAGAACTTCTTCAGCACAAAACTCAGATCCAATATGATCCCAAATGACCCCTAGCACCCTATTTAAAGGAGAAAATCCCAACGGCTAGTTCGAGTGATCCACGTCAAAACGATCTCGACTGTCGATGAGGATCAAGATATCCCTTAATCTCATCCGTCGAATTTTTAATGCATTTAAAAATTTGAAATTCTCAAAATATTATTATTTTATTATTTTTTTAAGTTTTATTCTTTTTTATTATTTTATTATTTTTTATTATTTTTTATTTTTTTATTATTATTTTTTATTATGGATCCTCAAACTCAACCTTTGGAAAAATTTCCCTAAGACCTAGGACTTAGACCCATGAGGGGATTAAAACATTTTCTAACCCTCAAGACACTTTACATCATGACTTTTACAATTTTACATTTCAAGGGGGAAAACCCATTTGACATAGACCCTCATAGACCACCCAGTTCTGCGACTGAATATAATCTAGCAGATCAACACACTAGGATTCCCCTAAGATTCTAATGACAAAATTCATTCTGGCTTTGGGGTTAGGCTGAAGGAAAACTCTGCCGATCATGGATCAGTGAGACAAAAAACCTTCTGGAACGTAGATTATCACTAGAAAATTAGGTCCACCTAGGCAATTTACATACATGACTCAGTTCTGCTAAGATTATTTACAATTTACACATGCAAACTGGGTTTACAACATAATATGATCAAGACAACGATGATTGTCGAATGGCACGGACACATCAATCAAGCACTATCCCTTTTGCGAATGAAAGGGGGTGTACTGCTATGGGAAATTGACCTGTAGTGGTCAACATCTGGCTCTACTTGGGGACACGTTGTTGCACTGCAAGAATGTGAGAATCCAGAATCTGCATCCACGCAACACACAATAGAAATAAGTAGCGTCCATTCAAAAATCATGATATAACATTTAAGCACATGAAAGATAGAAGCTCTTCATTTACTAACAAGGAAAGTAAATATAATCCTAAAACAGAAATAAAATGTTGAAATAACAAGGAGCAAGGTTAGAAATACAATACAAAGGATGCCCTATGGCATCAAATATCATCTTTGAAGAATAGCTTGAGCATTTGGCCATTCACAAGTAGATCAAGTGGTTCGCCATCCCATCTGCTCAAGTGGAATGAGTTAGGTCCAGCTATATCTCGAGTGATGTACGGTCCCAGCCACAAATTGTCGAACTTCTTATGTTTTCCTGGTTTTTCATTCTTGCAATCCCAAAGAAGTACCATATCTCCCACCTGCAAAGATCTAGATCGAGAGAATTTATCAAAGCTTTTCTTAATGTTAGATTGATTTTTACATATAGCATCAAAAGCTATCCTACGAGCTTCATCTAACTCCACAATCTGATCTATTCTATTATGAACAACACCTTTATTAGTAGAAAAATTATGAAGGCGCTGATAAGCTGGCAATTTCAAGTGCACACCTAAGGTTACATCCAAGCCGTAAACTAATTCAAAGGGAGATTTACCAGTAGCTTTCTTCTTAGTGATTCTATCTGCCCATAAAGCATACATGATTTTGCTATCCCATGATCTCTTATCATCTCCAACTATCTTCTTGATAATGGTTATGAGATTCTTAATACTTGATTCAGTGAGACCATTACCCTGAGGATAGTAATTTGACGAATGAGACAAGACAATGCCATACTTGAAACAAAAAGATGAAAACTCTAAGGAGCTAAAAGTTTTGGCATTGTCAGTAGTGATCTTAGCAGGGACACCAAATCTAGTAATGATATTATTTTCAATGAAATCAATAATAACCTTTTAATTAGCATTCTTAGCAGGAATGGCTTCAACCCATTTAGTGAAATAATTCGTAGCAGTCAAAATCCATGAGTAGCCATTGCTAGAATTTTCATGGAACCTCCCTCTAAAGTCCAGACCCTAATGCTGAAAAGGTGCCTCTACAATGACAGGTTGTAGGGGCAGGGAAGCAAGCTTCTGTTTCCGAGTGAATAGTTGACAGGCTTGACCAGTTCTAACAAACTTATGCACATCAAAAAAAATTGAAGGCCAATAATAACTAGCTCTCAGGATTTTGTGGGCAGTAGTTCTAGCAGCATAATGACCACCACAAAAATCCTGAATGAAACTCAGAGATTAATTTCTTGGACTCAATTTCATCAACACACCTAAGTACAATGCCCTCAGGATTTCTCCATCCAAGGCCATCCTTCATAAGGCAATACTTAGTGGCTTTTAGTCTAAAAGCCCTTTTTCTTATGAGCAGCTAAATGGTTAGGGCATGCAAGATTCATCAAGTAATAAACTATGTCCTTGTACCACTCATGCCCTCCTAATCTTTGCAACTCAAGCGAAGATAGATCGCTAATACAAAACAAACCAAGAGTCTTTTCGTTACTTTCAGTCAACATTTGAGCCAAACTTTGGCCTTTGACTAGCTTGGTGGGTTTGATCTCTAAATCATATTCTTGTATTTGAGTAACCCACCTAGCGCGAGTCCCTAAGCAATCGGTTTGAGTTAATATATCTTTAACAGCAGAATGTGGGACGAAAGCAATGAATTTAGAATAACCCACATAAGTTTTGAAGTGCTTAAGAGACTTGACCAAGGCATAAGCCTTCTTTTCCATGGTATTGTACTTCAATTCGGAACTTTGAAGTGCTCTACTCATGAAAGCAATAGGTTGCTCGTGACCATCTTTATTCTTTTGTAATAGGACACCAACAATGGTATCTTCAGAAGCGAAAGAAAAAATCATGAAATCCTTGGAATAATCGAGACTAACTAAGACAGGAGCTCTTGCAATAGCGCATTTGATTTCTTGAAAAGCTTTTTTGTCGTCTTCTTGCCAAACAAATTTTGCATCTTTCTTTAGAAGACTTTGAATAGGCTTAGCTATTTCTACGTAATTTGGAATAAACCTTCTAAGAAAATTTGTCTTTCCAAGGAAGAACTGAAGGGATTTAAGATTATGAGGAAGGGGAATCTTTTGAATTGCTTCAATTCTTTCAGGATCAATCTTGATTCCATCCTTAGAAATGATATGGCCGAGTAATTTCCCTTCTGTTACTCCAAAAACAGACTTAGCTGGATTCAAAGAAATCCCGTATTCTCTACATCTATCAAAAACCTGCCTAAGATGATTTACATAACTGATACCATCTTTAGAAAAAAACAGTAAGATCATCTTGATAAATCTCAATAAATTTCCCGATTAACCCCTTGAAGGCATAATCCATAGCCCTTTGGAATGTAGCCCCAACGTTGGTTAACCCAAATGGCATTCTTATGTATTCAAAGGTACCCCATGGCGTGGTGAATGTGGCTTTATGACGATCTTCCTTTTTGACCCATACCTGATTTTACCCAGAAAAACCATCTAGCAATGACATCATTCCAGAACCGGTTACTCTTTGCAATAAAGTTTCCATGTTTGGCAAAGGGTAATTATCTTTTTTGCATGCTAGATTAAGGTTTAGAAAATCAACACAAAGTCTTATCGTACTGTTCTTTTTCCTAACAATCACCAGATTTGAACACCATGTCGAATGCCTTGTTTGAGCGATAATTTCTGCTGCAAGCATTTTCGCAAGCTCTCTCTAAATCAAAGGGGCTAATTTAGGATTAATTTGCCTAAGTTTCTGACGAAAGGGTTTAGCATTTTCATCTTTTAAGGGGATAGTATGTTCCATGACATCTTCCCTATAACCCTTTAATTCATCATTAGAAAAAGCTAAAACATCTCGATATTCGCGAAGTAAATTAGTTAACTTTTTTCTTTCCTCCACACTAGAACCTTTGCCAATTTTAACAATCTTTGGGTTTTCAAAAGTACCAATGTTTATCTCGAGATATTCGCCTAGGTCCATCTTATTCTCTTCTCTCAACTTCGTCGCATCATGCCAATCAAAATGTTGCTCTAAGGGAACCACATTCCTAGGAGTAGGATTTATGATATGCCCATGATTTAAAGATCCATCCTCCTCATAATCTATCCGGAAATCCTCAAACTCATCCAAACTATTAAGGAAACGAATGACTTGCTTTTCATCATTAAAGACTTGCCAATGCTCTGAGTTATCTGGAACAGATGCTCTAAATATTACTTCCATCTTGATCTTATCCTTAATTAGCTCATCATATAATTGGAAAGTAGTAGCAGCTACGGCAAGTTCATCTGCCAAACTCTTTTGCTCTCTTGGGATGGCTTCGAGGTCAAGGGCATCAAAGTGCTCCATAGTATCCCACACAGCATTTCAATAATTTCTTAATCTTTGATTTTTACATGTGAATTTATTCTTAAGCTGCATGATAATTAAATCAAAATCCCCCTTAATGCTAAGCAACTTAATCTTCATAAAATACGGTAATGGGATAACTTCACGGCAGAGAAATGGCGGCGACTAGGGTTTCTTGCAGGTCCGACTTCTCTCTTACCGTCGCAGCCTGGGTTCGCTGCTTCCCCGCGGCGCCTCCCCTCCCAGATCCTGTCTTCGTCTTCGGTTTGCCCGTTTCTTGCTCACGGCTGTGGTATTCTTTTCAACAGAGCTCAGCCGGTGGAGATGCCATCCTCAGCACCAGCGTCCTCCACTTGTTTGGCTTCTTCCATGAGGGCTCTCGCCAGGAACCCAGCAGGGGTTTGAACGTTGCCATACTCGGACTCCGCTTCCTGATAGCAGCTCAGGAGCATCCCCCTCAGCCTGAGGGCTTTTCTTCCTTTTCATTAATGGAGTTTTTCCCCTGTTTGCTCCCTTTCCCCCAGAGTATTGTCAGGGCGGGAAACTGGGCTTCTCTGTATGTCCCCTTTTCCTCGTCTCAGTCCCTTTCCGAGCATCCCTCAAGGAATGGAAGCCTGATATTGCTTCCAGAAAATCCCATTCCTAGATTTTCTGTATTAAGCCTACGCAGGGAGGATGCGTGGCAAATGTTTGACAAAATACTACAAAGAGACTCGCCTCAGTCATGCAGAGAATGACAGATTCAGAAGCATTCCGAGTCCTTCCAGATCTTCATAACGCTCCTCTCAGGCAAATCTCTGCTCCAATGGGTGAGCTCTTCAGATTTAGTGCAGGACCTCAAACATAAACTAGATCTCAGGGTGGGGATTCCTGCTGCTTCTCAAAGGCTCCTCTTCAACGGTAAACAGCTTGAAAACCTCTTGCCCCTGTCATTTTACAATATTCAAAGAAATGTTGCAGTCATTCTTTCCCTTCGTTTAAGAGGGGGGGCGGCTGGACAGTCATCTTCAGCAGCAGCATTCTCTTACAAAGATGTTGTCCATGCCCAGAAACCCAAGAATGCAGCTCCACCAGTCCAAGGTCCAAAACCTTTTTTGGTGGACAAGCTGGAGGAAACCCCCTCCATTGAAATAATGCATCCTACCATGGACAGGCAGTTTCAACTGTTTGCCGAAAAGGGCATTATTTGCAGGTTCAATGGCCTGTGGCCACGCACAGCAGATCTCTACAAATGGGTTCACTCCAACTAGACCAACAACTGCAAGGTTCTTCTTTGTTCTAAAGGCTTCTTCATTGTGATTTTTGTTGACAGAGAGGACTATCAAAAAGCTTTAACTGAGGGCCCTCGGTTCTGGGACTCAGCGGGTCTGTTTTTAACCCCCTGGTTCCCAGATTTTGACCCCTCTACAGCCATCATCACCAAACTACCCATCTGGGTCAGACTTCCTAACCTTCCAGCTCATTTATGGCACTTCGCTGTGTTTGAAGGAATCGGTAACAAGCTAGGCCGCCATCTAGCCACAGACACCTCCAGAGGAGAAAAAGGCATCTACACCTTCGCAAGAATCTGTGCAGAAATAGACATGAGCAAAGGATTACCAGATCAGATCGTTCTCAAGATTGGAGACTTCCATTGGACTCAGCCCCTGGACTACGAGAACACAGCGTTCCGCTGCAGAAATTGCCATCTTACAGGGCACCTTCACAGATCGTGTCCAGCGATTCCAGCCCAAAAGAAGAAGGTTGCTCCCAAGCCGAAATCCAAAAGCTGGAAGCCTTGTGACCCGCCTCCCATGGATGACTTCAGTTCCAGCTCGGATGAAGAGGAAGAGAATGAGGACGGGATGGAGGATTCGCCTGCACAGGACCCGCCCCCAACAGGTCCCGTGGAGTCCTCGGCCCCTCCTCTCTCGCAGAAACGAACTCATGAGACTTCTCCTTCGGATTCGGACAAGGAGATCTCTCCGTCAGCTCAGCGTAGTCTGCTAGTTCTACCATCCATACAGGATCAGTTTGGATGGGTCAAAGTTGGTAAGAAGAAAGGTAAAAAGGGTCGAACTGGGGATTCTACTCAAGCTGGGTTGAATCCCCAGTAAGGCTCTAGCCTCCTAGCCAGTCTGTTAGCTTCTTGTGTAGCACTGCTCTCTTCCTGTCCACTCCTCAGAGCCGAGGTGGATAGTTCATCCTTGCCGGCTCCCCTGTTTCTTTGGGGTTCTGTAGGAGGTCTTTTGGTCAAGATGTCTTGTTCTCTGCTACGCCTCGAGCTCTAGTCAGCCCAGGCAACCCTTTTGTACAATATTTTTTGTTTCTTAATACAAATGCTTACTTGCAAAAAAAAAAAGCAACTTAATCTTCAAAGATTTTGCCAATTCAATACCCAACAATATAGCCTCATATTCAGTGACATTGTTGGTTGCTTCAAATTCTAATCGATAGGCAAACTTGAAAACGTGATCAAGGGGAGATTTAAGCATTATCCCAGCACCTTTACCATGCCTAGACGATGCACCATCGAAGTACATGTACCAAACTCTATTATTGAGATCCTTAATCTTGTCATCGGGAGGAATTATGAAATTAGACATGATGGCATAGTTCCCAATGTCCGATTGCTCTTTGATTATCTCGTTGTGAGGTCTCTTAAGATCTTCAACATGGACTTTTCTTTCGGGCTCTCTATTTAATCTTATAAAACCATCACCCCTAGGAGAAGGAATCATAGCATATGACCAATTCATTTGAATACTTCCTCCTAGATCAAAGGCCCACTTTCTGGATAAAAGCATTCCCCAGGCATTAGGCACATCAACAACAACAATATCCATAACAATCGTGATGTCAGGATAAATTGATAAATGAACTTGGAAATCTTTGATCAAACCATGCACTTCAATTTTCTTAGAATCCATGGCACATATATTATAGTAGGGTCTAGAAACTCTTAAGTTAAGTTGATCCATGACCCTTTTAGTCATTACACAAGCTGATGCACCAAAATCCAACATGCAATTATTCAATTTATATCCATTAACTAACAAGGTGATAAAGAAAGGTTGGTGATCTTTGTTATGTGCATCTAAGCTTTGCAAATATATGGGAGCATCGTGATAGTCAACTTCCCGAATCTTCTGTTGAGAAGTATTTATTTGAGGACCTTGGATAGCTTTTAGTAACTTATCTCTTTGGGAAGGGATTTTAGCAATCTCGGAGATAGGTACCCAGATTTTTGCATTGTTAAACAAACTTCCCAAATCGACATCTAATCCAGAGTTTAAACCAGGGTTAAAAGTTCGAGGGGGAATTTGATTCCCGCTCTGATCTTTGTCCCTTCTCTGATAGTCCAAACCTTTATCTCTAACAATTTCCAAGATTTGCTCGGGAGAGGGTTTTTCACCATATAACCTAGCCAAAATGTCATCTTCATTTTCAAGGTTATTCATACTAAAAGTTGATGAAGGATTCATAACATCACGACTATTTTCCTTGACTTCTATCCAATCATCCATATACAAAGGAAACTTGCTACCTACCACATTTATTTGATCACCTGCCCCCAAACATCCTATTATCTAAGATCATTCTAACGATGGGGCAAGTGGCCTCTTCATGAAGAGCATCACAAACCCGACAGTGAGGAGCATTATCAACCAAATTAGTAAACGGATTAGGAGGTCTCTGCTCACTAGATTGACCCTTTTTTTGCCAATTATTAACTTTGTTATTATTATTTCGAGGTTGGAAATTTGCGTTTGTGTCCTTTCCATTTGGACCAACCTATTTTGCAAAGTAGCTATCTCCTTATTATGATTAATTTCCATGGTTTCAATCTTTTGGAGCAATTTGCGAACAAGTTCGCTTTCAGGCTCTTGAACTGCTTTTCCTTTAGGTTTTTTTAGTTTCGTAGCAGCCCTATTGAAACCGGGATCTCAGACTTCCCAGATGTAGCCTTGTCCTTTTCAAGCTCTATAGCTAAGGTCTGACAATCTCTATAATCATTAAGTCTAGCACGCCTTAATTCATAAGATGGCTCAGGACTAAAGGCATCAATGTAAAAATCTCGAAGAGATTTTTCGGTAGGTTATAGTCTTGAGGTAATTCTCTAACAATACCATTAAACCTTTTGTTAAATTCTTCAACAGTTTCATTTTCTCTCTTTTTTATTATGCTGATAGCTTTTACGAGGTTTCTTCCTTCTCTCTTATCTCCATATTTTCTTTAAAGGCATCAATGATCGATTCTAAGGAATCAAATGAATTCTGAGGCTTTTCAGTAAACCATTCATGAGCATCGCCCCCCAAGGTTAAAATAAAAAGAGTCATTCTAACATCCTCATGATCGAAATCAGGAGACCTTGCGTACTTAGCCATCCATATACTAAAATCTCTCAGATGCAAATTTGCACTAATCGCATTATCTCCCTGAAAGCTAGGCAACTTATCTATCCCAAGTGATGGAAGAGCATTGGGATACCTTGGAATGTTAGAAAAATTTCAAGGGGCATACATATCCATGATGTTGTGCCCAACTAGACTAGTAAAAAGCAAATGGATATCAGAGAGGGCTTCTTGTCCGAGTTTAACAAGAAGTGTACGAGAAGAGAGTTTGTGTAATCGTACCCTTAGGGCCCTTTCAGGATCAGGAGTTGGATTGCACAGACTGCTTGGATGTCTTCCAGTATACACTCTTGTAGATAATATATGAAGCGGAGTAGCCACCCGGACAAGAAGTGAAACACGGAAAAGCTTGAAATGAAAGGACCAAGGACAGCAAAAACTCTATCCCAGGCAACGGCGCCAAAAAATGTTGTCGCACAGATTGTCACGACAACGCTCAGACCGGGGGTTGTCACCCTGATCCATCTGTTTAAGCCTGTCTCCCGCGGCTAAGGGGGGTAGACCCTATGGGATGATGAATGACCAACTGGGGACTAGTTGGGTTGGGAGACACGAGGAAACAAGCACTAAATTGATTTTGTTAAGTTTAATAGACTAGTGCCTTATGGAGTTAATGGTTAAATGATTAGATGTTGCAGAAATATGAACCATGTAAAACAAACATTTATCATCAAATAACCCAAGCAATGCAAGATATCCAGTAAATTCACAACGATGATCCAGCAATTAAACTTAAAGAAAAATTAAATGCTTTAAAAGATCATAGAATTTAAATGTTGATCAGTTGCCACATTCACATAGCTAACTTTAACTAAACATTTAAGTGCATTTAGCCATAGAGAAATGGAGCATAAACACTGCAAAAGTCGCCAAAATGAAAATTTCAATTTTTTGTTAAGCCTTCTCAAAATATTTTAGTTTTTTAAATAAAACAAGACTAAAGACTAAGTAAATGAAACTTTAAATCCAAAATTTGAACTAAACTAAAAGGAAACCTTTCATCATTTTTATTTTTTATGAATTTTTTATTATTTTTTATTTGATTTTTGATAAATAAAACTATAGAAAAATAAAACCTGAATTAAAATCTAAACTTCAACTTTTCTGCATAAAGGAAAAAAAAAAAAAAAGGAAATTTGAAATTTTTATTTTTTATTTTATTATTATTATTATTATTTTTTTTTACTTCTAGCAAAATTAAATCTAAACTAAATTAAATCAAAATCTAAACTATAAGAAAAGAAGATTTTTTATGCTTTTCAAAGTTTTATAATTTTTAGGAATTTTTTATTTAAAGGGTTGCAATAAAACAAAAATAAAGTCCTAGTCTAAACTAAACTAAAGTAACAAAGCTTGAAATTACCAAAATCTAATCTAAATCTGAAATTAAAATTGAAATTATTTTTATCAAAACTAAAATGGATAAATCAAATCCTAAAACAAAGTCGAAATTTTTTTTGAAAAATAAAACACTAACCCTACGCTAAACCATACCAACGCATAAATAATAAAAATTACAAAAGGTTCCAACGTATGATCGCAGGTTCGAATGTTCAACAGCAGGAGGAAACAGGACGGCGGCAGAGATCAACAATGATGCGCTTGGAGAGGAAGGAAGAGACCGGCAGTTTGGATGAGCTTAGAGATGCGCAGGGTGAAACCGAAAGTGGCAGCATGAGCAGATAGATTGACACACAGGTGACTAGCGATTGCTTGATGGATATAAGGCTGAGGAAATCGCAGGAAGAAATGAGTTTGCCGCAGGCTGGAGATCAGACAGATTGACGGCAAGGTAAGGGAAGTGGACGCAGAATCCCTGAGCAATGGTTGTTGAAGAGCTGCGTAATGATTCTGGCAGCGTGGAGAGGTAGCTGGCATCTAGAGGCAGCTGCGTCTAGAGGGAGAGAAGCTGGGATGGGGCAGCTATGGATGCGGGAGAAAAATGCGTGGGAAAACAACACGTTGGTCTGACAAATCATATTGATGGGCAAATGATAGTTAGATACGCAGGGAGAAAGGCAGCGGGTTTGACTGCAGAGATACTGACTGCGTGATTTTCAATGTTTTTTGCAAGTGCGGAGCTAACAGCGTGAGGTTTCTGAGCTACGTGGGCAACACGATGGATGAAATACATAGCAGGTAAGGGAGAAAAGGTGTGAGGAGAAGGAGCTGCGGGCCAGAGAAGGAATGACCGGTGTAACAATGCCAGAGAGACAAGGATCCAGGTTGAACGCAGAGAAAAAGTAAATTTGAGATGGCAAGATAACGCTTGAGGGGGAGTGCAGGCAAGTAGCAAGTGAATTGATGCAGATAGTAACGAATCTGGAGATGGTGAAGCAACAAGGGTTTTACCCAGTTCACAACAATAAAAAAATTTCAAGAAAAAAATTTTCCTGCAATAAAAAACAAAACCCTCTCAAAGACTTCTAGATCTGAAAGCAACTGAAATTTCAAACCCCCGGTCAGCAATACTACTTTGATAAACCCTCGGAAACCTTCAAAAGTATCTGCAACCTGCAATGTAAAAAACAAACACCCATAGAATAGATATGCAAGGATTAAAACTTAAAAACCCTACAAACCATTCAAAAGATTACAATATTTACAGATTTATGGCTCTATAACAGCCATATTTGTCAGTGATCATCAAAGATATTTTCAAAATTTCAGATTTACTAAGGAATACTTTAGAAAAACTCTCATGCATTCAAAAAATAAACTTAAATGATAAAACCAGGATTGAAACTGGCTAGGCTCTGCAAGAAAATGCTTTGTGGGAGTTGGTTGGTTCAGCCGAGAACTTCCCCAAACGCCCACTGATTTCTTCAATAAGGGTTTCCTGCACAACTTAGTTCAACCATCAATAAAGAGAGAAAAACAGTACTAGATCCTAGATGCAATGGAGATACCTGCCATTATTTCAGAAATTCTAATACTATTCAAACCCTAGTAAGTGAACAAGATACCTGTATTCAACAATACTCTACCATCAAGCTATTACCAATGGCTGAAAAAATAAAAATATGCAGAAAATAAAACAGCTCACAGCACTTCAGGAGAGTAACACCAACAAGATTTCAACCCCAAAGTCTTTCTTTATTAGTACCAGAAAAATATTACAAGAGAGCTTTCTTCAGCACAAGACTCACAGATCGAATCATCTCAAATGACCCCTAGCACCCTATTTAAAGGAAAAATTCCCAACGACTAGTTTGAGTGATCCATGTAAAAATGATCTCGACCGTCGATGAGGATCAAGATATCTCTTAATCTCATCCGTCGAATTTTTAATGCATTAAAAAATTGAAATTCTTGCATTTATTTACTCAAAAAATTATTATTTATTATTTTTTAGTTTTTATTCTATTTTTATTATCTTTTTATATTTTTAATTTTTCAATTTTTTAATTTTATTTTAATTTTATTTTATTTTATTTTATTTTATTTTATTTATTTATTTATTATTATTATTATTATTTTTATTAATTTTTAAATTTTATTATTATTTATTTATTTTTTAATTTTATATATATTTTTTATTTTTTTATTGTTTTTTTTTATTTTTATTTTTAAATGGATCCTCGAACTTAGCATTTGGAAAAATTACCTAAGACGTAGGACTTATGAGGGGATTAAAACATTTTCTAACCCACAAGACACTTTACATCATGAACTTTACAATTTTACATCTTAAGGGGGAAAACCCATTTGAAATAGACCCTCATAGACCACCCAGTTCTACAACCAAACATAATCTAGCAGATCAACACACTAGGATTCCCCTAAGATTCTAATGACAAAATCCATTCTGGCTTTGGGGTTAGGCTGAAGGAAAACTCTGCCGATCATGGATTGGTGAGACAAAAAACCTTCCGGAATGTAGATTATCACTAGAAAATTAAGTCCACCTAGGCAATTTACATACATGACTCAGTTCTGCTAAGATTATTTACAATTTACACATGCAAACTGAGTTTACAACATAATATGATCAAGACGACGATGATTGTTGAATGGCACGGACACATCAATCAAGCACTATCCCTTTTGCAAATAAAAGGGGGTGTATTGCTATGGGAAGTTGACCCGCAGTGGTCAACACCTTCCTTATATAGATTTCGTGGAGCACTTTCCCCTACATTTTCCCTCCATCTTTGGTCCCTCGCTTAACCATCGACTTCCCCTCCATGTAATTCGAGCTAGGGAATGTGTATTCTCCTAGTGTGGGTGGCCTCCACATAGAACTTAACCACATCAAAATAACTTAACCACATCAAAAATAATTTCTACTAAGTCTAACCTTCTAATAAAATCGAATGGGCCCCATCATCTCCAAAATTGGCCCCAAAATGTAATAATTAATCTTGTTCCAAATTAATTTAGGAAGGGACATGACAGTCCTCCCCTCCCAAATGTTGCTTGTCCCCAAGCGACTTCAATGTCGGATGCTCAAGTATGTGCTCACCCTCCCAAGTAGCATCCTCATCTGGTAAGCTCTTCCAACGCACCAAGTATTCTCTGATGATCCTGCTTCTAAGCTTCCTTTCCCTGGTCCCCAAGATGGCCTCCGTTTCTAAAATCAAGTGCCCCTCATCATCAAGTGGAGAAAACTCCACAGCTTCTGTAACATGTTCCCCCAACACCCAATTGAGGCATGAAACATGAAAAATATTATGGATCCTGCTCCCTAGTGGTAGCTCCAACTCATAAGCCACCTCTCCAACTCTCCTGATCAACCTATAAGGCCCAAAAAATATCGATTATAGCTTCTCGGTCCCCTTCTGCTTCAGCGTGGTGGACTGTAGGTATGGCTGCAATCGAAGGTACACCAAGCCCCCTTCCTCGAAATGCCTCTCCACTCGATGCCTGTCAGCATACATCTTCTGCTGATTCTGAGTTGTCTACAAGTTATCCTTGAGACCCTTGAGGATATCTTGGCTCTCTAGGATCCAATCTTTGGCCTTTAGGGCCCTGCTATCTCCAAAAACAATGTCAGCAAAAGAAAAAGCATCATAACCATATAAAGCATGTAAAGGACTCATACCAATGGACATGTGATGTGTTGTTTTGTAACAATACTCTCCCAAATGCATCCATCGAATCCAAGTCCTCTACTGACCTATCACATAGTTCCTAAGATAACCCTCTAACCATTGATTCACCCTCTCTGTCTAGTCGTTGATCTGTGGATGATAGCTGGTGCTCGAGGTGAGCTCGATGCTAACTAGCTTGAAAAGCTCCTGCCAAAACACCCCCATGGATCGGCTATCTCAGTCATTTACTATAGTCTTAGGGAGTCTGTGCAAGCAAAAGAAATATCGTGTCGAAATGGCAAAGAAATGTGCAAACTTGGTTAGACGATCCACCACCATAAAAATACAATCCTTCCCTTATACCGAGCAGAGTCAGGTGATGAAGTCCATGGAGATACTCTCCCATTTCCCCTTAGGGATGGGAAGAGGCTGCAATAGTCCTGCCGAATGGGTCAACTCTCCTTTGTTCTTCTGACAAGCCTCACACTCCTGCACGTGCTTCAACACGCCCCCTTTGAGGCCTTACCAGGTTAAGCGCTCTCTCATTGCCATATAGGTCTTCCTGAACCCCCAGTGTCCAGACAAAGGAGAACCATGAGCTGTACGAAGGAAGCGCTTCCTCAACTGGGACCCTGAAACCAAGAATATGCCCCCTTGTAAAATATAACCTCATCCATCACCCTGTAGCACTCATCTGTATAGCTTCCCTCCAAGATCTCGCATGCTCAATTATCCTTGTAGTACTCTACTAATAGTTGTGCCTTCCAATCATGGCAAATGCTCATGAGTGAAAGTCTTGCGAGTATCCTGGATAGTGCATCCGCCACCACATTGTGCTTCCCCCGCACATACTCAATATCAAAATCGTAGGCATGCACCTTGCTGACCCACCTTTGTTGCCTATCATTGAGGCCATGTTGCTCCATGAAGTGGCAAAGACTATTGTGATCCGTCTTCACCCAAAATCAGTTCCCCACTAAGTTTTGTCTAAACTTGGCCAATGCATGCATTATGGCCAGCATCTCCTTGTCATATATGGAATACAACATCTCATGTGGTAGGACCTTCTGACTCTCAAAAGCAATGGGGTGCCCTCCTTGGGAAAAGACCGTCATATCCCCACACCCGATGCATCGCACTCCAATGTGAAAGGTTGTGTAAAATTTGGAAGTGTCAATACCCGGCAACAACTCATCACCTCCTCGAGGCGATGAAATGTTGCTTGAGCTCTATCAGTCCATGCAAAAGCCCCTTTCTTAATTAGATTAGCAAGGGGTGTTGCCAACTATGAGAAGCCCTTTACGAACTTCCGATAATAAGTACAAAAGCCTAAAAATCCTTTCAGAGCTGTCACATCTCAAGACTGGCCAATCCCGTATAACTCGAATCTTCTCCTGGTGCACCTTGACCCCATCTGCGCCTATGATGTGCCCCAAGTAGAGCATCTCTATCAACCCATACTCACACCTGAACATCTTGGCATAGAACTGTTGCTCCTCAAAGATACGCAATACTATCTCTAGGTGTTACAAGTGATCCTCCCACATCCTATTGTAGATCAAGATGTCATCAAAGAATATTAGTACAAAACTCCTCAGCTGGCCTCTGAACACATGCTTCATGCACAACTAGAAAGTAGTCGATGCGTTGATCAACCCAAAAGGCATGACCAAGAATTCAAAATGCCCATAATGACATCTGAAGGTCGTCTCGAGATGTCCTGCTCCCTCACTTGAATCTAATGATACCCAGACTGCAAATCTATCTTAGAGAAGAACTTGGCTCCTCTAAGTTCGTCCATCAACTCATCAATACGCGAAATGGAGGACCTGTTCTTCAGTGTCTTCTTGTTGAGGGCCCAGTAGTCAATGCACATGCGAAGTCCCATCCTTCTTCACTAGCACAACCGAAGAAGTGAATGGACTAGAACTCAGTATGATGTGGCCCAATGCCAGTAGCTCCCTGATGGCCTTCTCAATCTCATCCTTATAGGCTTTGGGATGCCTATAGGGTGTAGTAATGACTGCTTGAACACCAAGCTCTAGCTCTATAGTGTGCTTGAACCCCCTGTCAGGTGGTTGACCCAGTGGTATGTCTCCAAAACCTATCGGACATCTATCCGATATCGCTTGTATGTCTGGATGTGGTGGCTTAGCCTTCCCCTAGCTTCTGATATCCTCAGCTCTACTGCCCATGCTATGTATCCATGCATCAAATCGGCCTCCATCCTGTGGGCTGAAACTGTTTGTGGAAGATATGAATGCATAACCCAAAGAACCACCTACTTACTATCCAGCCTAGTGAACTCCATCACTAGTTGCTTCCAATCAATGGTAACTTGGCCAAGGGAATACAACTATTGGACACCCATCACCACATTGGTGTCCAGTACATCCACCGCCAAAAAGTGGTCTGTCATCGAATAGTTCACCATGGTCACTATCAAAGAGGGAACATATCGAGTACACTGCATAGTCCTGTCTCCTAGTACTACAACTGAACACCCCTCAAACTCTACAGTGGTGATGCCCCTCTTGTGGACCATATGAGCATCAATATAAATTGTGGGTGACCCCACTGTCTACTAAACTAAGACACGTTTCCCTTGCACCGTACCTCTGGTCCTCATGGTCAAAAATTTGAGAATCCCGCTCCCGCACAAAGAAGCTAGGACTCCCCCAGTTAGAGCAAAAGATGCTCCCCCATGTGGTGGTGGTGGTGGTGGTCCCCTCTCTGTTGCATCGTCGCTCTCCCCCACCAAGCTCCAACTCCACCTCATCCTCCTAGTCGCTATCTGAGAAGACCTCGATGTAATGAGCCTTGCCCGTTGTGCACTAATGGCCCTGTGCCCACGGCTCTCAACATGTAAAACATAACTTCCTCCTCTTGAGGTCCCTCCTGGTTTCATCATCCAACTCTCACTGCCCTTGGGCTGCTCTCTGCATTGTGGGCGCTCTAGTGTCACTTCCCTTCTATGGGTAGGGAGTGCATGGAGGAAATGGTGCCCGGGTCTTGGGGATGGCCCCCTGCAAATCTCTCATACAAGTCACTACCTCCAGAAGAGTAGATGGTCTGCGTGACTTCCCCAATCCCCGCAGTGGCTCTGTCAATCCCTCCACAAATGTGTATACTCTCCTAGCATCTGATAGATCTGGCACCATGACTGAGACCCTCAGGAACTCTGAAATATAATGCTATGGATGTCATGTCTGCCTGAGCTAGGTCAACTCCCTGAAGTGAGCCTTTGGATCCCTCCGAGCAAAACGCTCCACTACTCTCCGTGTGAAGTTCTCATAAGAGGTCACGCTAGCATGCCCCAGAGTGGACAAACCATGAAACCACCAAGCGTGTGTCTCCCCTTCCAAATGCAATGTGGCCATCTTCATGGCTTCTACCTTCGTCATCCTGTTGAGCTAGAAGTATGTGTCCAACTTGTTCACCCAAGCACATTCTGTGCACTTGGTAGTGCCATCATAGGTGGGAAAATACATCTTCCCAATAGGGCAGTGTAGCTCATAATTCTGCGTACCATGGCCTCCATAGCCCTTCCCCTTCTCATTCTATTTGAGCTGAAAATAATCTCCGAAATATAGAACCTTGCTGAAATCTACTCCCATGGACTGCCACTCCCTGAAATGCTCTACCATCAATGATGGATCCTCTCCTCCACTTGTTTCACCCTGTGCCAAAGGTAGAAAAGAAGGTAAAGTGGCTCGAGTTGGCTCACTCGAGGATGGTCGCTACGCAGTAGGTGAAAGGTGATCGATCTGTTGAGAGGCCCCTGAAATCTCTCCAAATATAAACTCCTGGTGAGTGCTCTGCTCCTAATTTGACATCTTGATCTCATCCGACATCTCCTTCTGCCCCTTTGCCAAATCGCTCAAGGCCTTCAAGAGACTGCCGAATGCAACTTCGTCCCTGCTCTTGGGCTCCCCCATATCTTCTACTACCACTGCCTTCCTACGATCCTCTGTGTCTGGAGTAGTCTCCAACTCCCTCTCCCTGCTCTGGTACCTCTGCCTCTTATAAGTACTATTTTGTCGGTCCTCCTCACTCGTAGGAAAGTTTCCCCACCGCTGAGCCGGAATCTAAGCTTTGATACCACTGTAATGTTCCAAACTTAAATAAACAGTGATATTCAAAGCAAAAACGATTTACAACACAAAAATTTTAAACAATTAGAAATTGTTCATAAAAACCCCAGAAGTAAGGACCATCTGAGTCATTTTATTAATCAATGGAGCAAGTACAATGGTATGGAGGAATGCACCTGGGCTTGCCTCAATGGCAAGCGAGACAGAACCCAAGTGACAATACAATGATCTCAAATGCTACAAATGACTGCTCCTTTATGGCTCTATGTTGCCCAAAAGACTGCACTACTGAATAGAAAGGAATTGCAAGAAACTCCACCTTCGATGCTCAGAAAATGTTGCAAAATTAACCCCAAGCTCCTTGAACATACCTCTTGATTTCGCCTTCTTTAATACAAACCTTGAATAAAATTTAGACTATTCAGGGCAGCGCTTGGCCTCAATTAACGTGACCTCATAGTCGTCGATCCACACAATTTCCCTGACTGTGAGGAGCACCAATTGGTCATCTTGTGACCTTGTTGCAAAACCTATGTTGTTTCTATCTGGCTCTCTGTCAACATCCATATGTTCTGACAATGAGGCACTTGCATTTTCCAATGATTCTCCCAAGCCTTCTATGCCTTTTTCCCAAGAAGCTCTAGCAACTGCTACACGTTGCTCATTTTTGAAAGGGCATCTTGCAAGCGCTCTTTAGTTGTTGATATCTCTATAATGGGTAGGGGATAGTTGGAATCCAACTTAACTCCAACAAACTAAATAACATCTTGTGGTGCATCCCATGGATGATGTATCCACTCAATGTGAAATATAACCGAATGTGGAAGCCAACAACTGACAAATTCTCTTACTAGATGAAATTTGTAGCCTTCAAGCTTAGGATTAGATATTTGATCCATCTCATAACCATCTGGAAAGCAACCATGAATTTACTGCCATCAAAGCATCACACTTTAGATCAGCATCCAGGAGCATGTCCTAGAAATATTTCATACCCCACCTCCATGGAAGTTGGAGAACCTTAAGAAAGAAAATAGAGACCACCACTCGAATTTGATCACACACCCATCCTATTGACCAAAAGTTCCCGAATCCCGACATCAACTAGTAGATAGCTAGTCCTACCTTGCCTCCAAGATTTAAAGTAAACCCTATCAAAACTCCACATAAAATAATTAAGATGTGAAAGAAGTGACCTCTCATGGCTGCAGTGAAAATTGAAACTCAAAGATCTTGAATATTCCGAGAGACCAATTGACTTCAAGAACAGATTCACACTTTGTTCTCCTGAAGTATTTCCCTCATTAGCCCACAAAAACTGTCTGATGCGAACAAGGTGTAACACCTTTCTAATGCTCAACTCCCCAAAATGCAAATGAGGTGACAGCAAAGAAGTTACGCTATCTACTTTCTGACAATTTACTGCATAGTCAAACGAAGGTCCATTAATGTTGTTAGATCCTTGTCAACATTGCTCCAACCAGGTGGCCATGCACTTGCCAAAAATGCATTGTTGGCCTTTTCAGATTCATCCTCCAAGTTCGAATCATCTGACCTACAACAATCCCTTTAAGAGGTAGAAGGGGAGTCGTCGAATCATATGGCATGTTAAGAAACTTATTCTAATAGGCTTGAAAGGTGGAAAATGCACATATTTCCTCATCATTGACCTCCCATGGCTCATAGAGTAAATCTAAAATATCACCAATATGCCTCGAGAAGAGAGACCTTGCTTCAACTTATGATTATGAACAAGTGACAAAGGATTTGGTGGCCTTGTACAAACCCCAATAAACTGAACTATATTTTTATGCCAAATTTTCCTCATATTGAACACCTCTTAAGCAGCATCACGAATCCAATAAGTGACATCATACGATTTGGATGCCATTTTGCTATCAATTCTCCAAGTTGCATTAAATTGGTGTGAGGGTGCAAAGGTGTTCTATCTACATCTAGCTCCTCTTCCATAGTTACGTCTTCTCCCAATTCATATTGGAGGATTTGATCACTGTCTTCATCTTCAATCATTGTGTCCCTTTCATCTACAACATGGGTGTTATGATTTTGTTCAATAGTTGTGCTAGTGAGGCTGACATTTTATCACCCACAGCTGCTCCATCTACAAATATGAAATTCCTTTTTCCCTCACCGCCTCTGATAATGCCCATGCTCCGACTTGCTCTATCACCTTTGTGAGGTTTCTGTTAAAGTATTCAAAAATGCAGAAGAGTTATGCATTCACCCTTTCCACTAAGAGAAAGAATTCATGTTGCAGCATTTCTCAAATAAAACCCTTTAGGATGGCAAGAATGTGAAATTTCCTTAATTGCAACAACTGGAACTTAATCTTCTATCTACCAGAGATAATTTGTCTTCAGAAATTTAATTATGGCAAATAACGATTAAAATCATTACTGCAACTTTCACGAATAATTACAGGAATTGAGAAATAATGCACACACACAAATAATTGACACCAGTATTTTTGGACAAATTGTCCCTGGAAAAAAAACCCAATATGGGGAAAACCAGTGCATTGGATGAGGGTTTTATTATTATTTAGCAAAATGAGAATTACAATCTACTTGCCTCTCACTGGAAAAGCTTCAGAAATTATTCTCTATTGGAAAAATCAATCTGGAAACACAAGTTTCCCTTCTGCAAAAGCACACAACCTCCTGCCTTCAAATCACACCTCCTGCTTGCAACTCGCACTCGCAAAATATGGAAATGTGTCTGACCCTCTCTAGAACTCGCACTGTCTTCAGAAATTAGTTTAAGCGATGATCTCTTCCTCCTGCAACTCGAATGAGCAACTCACACCTCCTCTGATACCTATATCTGACAACTGGAAATCAAACTGCTACCTAGCTATGCACACTGGCTAGTACGGCCTCACTACAGAATAATTCGGCCTCATTGCAGAACAATCCAAACTTCCTTCCTCTCTGAAAACTAGAAATCACTAAGAAAAATTCCTCCATAAATCTTCTCTATTGAAACCCCTCTTTCGGTGTCTCCCTCGCTCAAACTGCACCCTTGCTATCTCTACAACTGGGTTATTCAAACTCCTTGTGATGTCTCCAATTGACACATTGATTTTCTCTTATAATCTCTCGTTGATGAATCAACAAAATGATCTAATCAAAATCGATGGCTAAGATCATCTTGACACCATCAAATGACTTTTTCAGAAGTCTCTGGAGCAAAATCAATTTACCTCAATTAATCTAATTTAATTAACCAGTTTTCCGAAGTTAGGAAAATATTTAATAATTGGCTAATTAATATAATTAAGGCATTTTCTTTGGAAACTTTTTCTGGGTCTTGGAGATAATTATCCTCCTATGTTCCTTAGCCTCTTAGACACCATAGAGACTAGAACACCTATCTGAACTACTCAAAAACTAACAAGGAAAACCAACTCTTATACCACTATAATATTCCCTTTATTTATTTAATATCCCAAAAACATCCTATGAATTTTCTCCAAAAAAAGGATGCAATAGTTTTTGCCGAGAATTTAACAAATTTAAATAAATTATAGAGCCAAAAATCACAAATCTTGTGGACAAATCCCACTGCAAACCCCAACTACTTATTTATAATTCTATGAGGGAAATTACATCAAAATTATTTTGAAAGGAAACCTAACAAATAAATAAGTTGGAGTAATTTGGTCCTCTTCAAAAACCCCCTCTGGATGGACTTCCTTGTCTACAAATGTATGTTGCTTCAACGTTCAAACAAAATGCTCCAAAATCTCGCCCTTCCTCACTAAGCGTGAATGATGAACCTGAAGTGGTTCTCCCTCTTGACTAGCTAGGGTGGATGTTTCACCACCAAAACTAGTCGCCACCAGCTAGGGTATATAGTTCCAACACTAAAACTAGGATTTCTACAAAGGTTTCCCCTTACACATTTAAGCTACTAGATCTCCCGAAACAATTATCAAAAATCAATAACCAATCACGTCCTTGAATGAACTCTCATCTTTCTTTTTATAATTTTCCCCATCCCAATACCATGGGTCACTTTTTATTAATAAAATGACTTTATAAGTTTTATCAAAAGTCACTTAATAATCCCCTTTTAATTTAATAACTCACTATCACTTTTAAGATGACATTAACTAATTAAATTAACTCCCTTTTACTTAATCATAGCCCACGAGAATCAAATAGGCTAATGGATTACCCACTTGCGATGATCACTTGAAAATGAACATGGCATTCAAGAGGGCAGGAGCAGTCAATAGATTTCTCCAAATTTGTCAAGAAGGTCTCTTAGTATGAGATGACCTTACAGGATGTCTAGGAGTAGGAAAGTTCTAGGAACAACTTCACAAAGAGTGGGTCTTTGAGGATGATGACAAAGAAGTCTTCTAGTTCAAAAGGAGCAGCCATGGCAGTGGAAGCAAGTGTAAGATCATAGTCAGTTCCAAGTGGCAGAAGTGCCTCCTTGCTAAGAGGGAGTGTTGAAATTTGTACCTCAGGCAAGTACTTTTGCACAGGTTCATTTGTCTAGGCATGCAGAAATCACCCAAAATCTCCTTAGAGTACAGTGTGAGCAAGCTGCTAAGTAACTTAGCCTAAGTCTAACTTAGGAAAGAGCACATATTATTATATTGGCTAATTGAGCTAATGAAACATAGGAAAAGTAAAGTAAATTACTTTGGTGATTTTGTTTAAATCTCAATTGTTGATCTCAAGTGAGGCAAGATCTAATCTCAATGGTTAATCACTTTGGAGATTAAGGTTACGCATTTAGTTCAATGTAAAGTTATAAAAGCAAGGCTAGGGAGATAAGAAAAATACACAATACAACAACACAAGATTGAAAGAGTCTTCTCAGTGAGAGTGTTGGGTCTGAGGAAGGGCATCAAGAAGATCCGGATCAGCCAAGGAGGGCTGATCAACCCGATCAGATCCAGGGTTGTAAGTAATTTCTTATTTGGGCCATTATCCCAGGACAAGAGCCCAAGTAAGTTTGAATTGTTAATTAAAAACTTTGATTGAGAAAAAACTGTGTTGTTTTTATGAGATTGGTTATTTTATTTTGCTTACACTGAATGTTAAGATCTCAACTATGTAAATTATTCAGTAGATCTGCAATCTACTAGGTTAATGATTTACTGGATGCTAGGTTTAACGGAAAATTGAAATTAACAACCTTAGGAAACAATACCATGTTCTAAATGCATATAACAATAGAAGGAAACAAGGTGTACAAACAATAGAAGAGAGAAAGAATTCAAATAACTTGCATTATTTTTCAAAAACAAATTAAACAATACATAAACGAAAGTAGAAGCTAAGGTGACTCTTTATCTGCCAAGGTGACTCTCCACATTCCACCTTAACTAAAACCTAATCAAAAGTGACTTAAGTTAATTGTGACATAATAATTATAAACTATGTACTAAAATGTACTTTATTGACTAATGTACTTCCTAGTGGTTATGAACACTGCACATATTTTATCATTCTCATGCAAAAACTTGAGACCTGAATTGAAGAGCCCATCTTACCACGCTTCCCTTCCCATTGTGATTGACCCATATGTGGACAAGTTTATTAATGTCTAACAAATGACCATAAAAGGGTCAACGGGACCGCAAAGCACATCCATGTCAATACAAAGTGGGAGTGAAAGGGCAACTCCTATAAAAGTAAGATGAAAGCAGATCTAAGTTCTAAATCCTAAACATATAAAACCGTAATGCCAATACAAGAATCATCTCACTAATGACAATATAGAATCCTAGGGTCCAGAAAAGGGACTTCATGCGTGAGGGAAAACTGGGAGGGCACCTCAACACATCTCGGTGCTACTGATGTCTCCTGTAGAAGAGGTAGGGAAGGAGGGTAGAATGAAATGTACTTTCTGATGATCAAGCTAGATACAATTCATTAAAAGAATGCCAAAAACAGCATTGACTCTCAACAAGGATAATCAGCATCCACTTGATGCTTAAGGGCAACACATAATATCATCAAATGCGACAGCCAATTTTTGTAAATAAACAACTGAAAATTATCCAAGATTTACAACCAGTGCTCTTCGTTAGCAACAAATGATGGTATAAAAGTGTAGGAGTCAAAAGATCAATAAAAACAGGCCATATGGATTACTTATTTTACCTGCTTCTTCTTGCGTGCCAAATGCCAGATTCTCCAACACATATTCTCCAACCTTGTATTCTGGTCCTGAGGGCCTCTAGCCGCAGCCGCCTATCAAAGACAATACCAGTTTAATGAATGTTAGAAGGTAATCAAAACAGAAATATCAGTCATTGTCTCCCAGCATTACGCCAGGTTATGCAAACAATTTAATAACAAGTTATCACTGCCTACTGCTATAAGCTTTCTTGCCTACTACAAAGCCAACATGGACCAGATTCCTATGCTAATCAGTAACAATTTGTCCTATATGCTAACTTGGGAACACAATCAATAAATTAATGCATCACAACAAGGTTGACATCCATTTACTGCTACTATTTCTAGTTTCCTATTGAATTCATCAAAACGTTATGCTACGGGAAAGTCTAGCTTTGATCAATTCATTTTGCTTTCTTCCTTGTTACAAACTGCCCAATTTCCTATTGTCAGGCCACTTACAAGCCACTACACTAAACTAATTTGTTACAAACAAATTTAATCACTATGCACACATAATATTAAATGATGAATGACACTAAGTACTAGGCTTTATTTAGTAATTTTATCTGCAGCAAGCTGACTTCTTCAGATTAAGCTAAAAGCAGAGATGCATGGATTCTTCTTTCCTTGCGTAACTGACCCCATACCCACTCCAAAATCGCACACGTTGGGGTGCCTTTTATCCCTCCCAAAAAATTTAACCTAACTGCACTTTTGTAAATTCTGCACGCTGACCCAGCTGCACCTGTGCATCAATGGTTAAGAATAACACTGACAAAGTGTCGCCTTTCACCCTTGTCCACAGTGCACAGAAGCCACTATTTGTTGGTTGGAAATTGCCATCAATTTTATTGAAAAAGCACATCTCCACTGCTCTTAACAAATAGGATAAGATTGGACAATATAGTTGAAAGTTTCAAAATACTTTTTCCCCAGGAATACCCTAGTACTCTGTTGGTTGATGTAGCTCAGACAAGTGTTCTAGCCTTAAGTGGTGTTAGTGAGGCTAGGAACACGAACTGAAAATATCTCCAAGCCCAGATTATTTTATAGAGTGAAAATGTCTTAATTAAATTAATTAATCAGTTTTTAATTATTTTCCTAACTCTAACTTAGGGAAATAGATTAATTAATTAGTAATAATTGAGACATGATCGATTTTCCTCTAAAGACTTCTAGTAAAGTTTCTAAGTGATCTTAGCCATCGATTAGATCATTCAGATCTAGATCTTGGCCGTTGATTTCTCAACTAGAGATTATAAAGGAAATCGATGGGTAGTCATGGAGATCAGTTCATTGCATTGAAAAGGGCACAGTGACAGTGTGAGGTTTGACACAAGTGAGGATTTCAGCAGCAATGGAACTAGCAAATATTTCTAGAGTTTTATTTCATTGGTATTCTTCTAGTTTCCAAGATCTGGAGAAGGAATTCTCCCATAGTGATTTTGTAGACAGAGAATCCATACAAGATTGCCAGGAGAGGTCGTACGAGATTGCCAGAAGAGGTCGTGTGAGTTAACAAGTGGACAGACCTGGGCAGCAGATGAAGATGAGATTTGGAGTAAGTGTGAGTTGCTAGTGGACGAAGGGGTTGCAATGTTAAGATTGGCAACAATGGCCAAACTCCATGTGGGTCATCTTATGGAAGTTGATATTCTTCTTGGATCCCTCTCATCGAGAGGTGTAGGATTGATCTAAAGATCATCTGATTCCGATATGTATTCATGGAGATATGAATTTATTTGTGTTATGGGATAATTCGTCGAGGTCGGCCAGCAACCAAATAAACCCCACTTGTGCTCAACGTTTTAGTATAAATAGAGGTGGCCTTCAAGTCATTTCAACACACTTGGGATCTCTTCCTCTCTACTTGTCTTTGGGTTTTAGTAGGAGGAGAGATCCTAAGGGATAACGCTACCCTAATCCAAAGGACAGAAGCCGGAACTGCCAGGAATAGCTGGAACTACTGGAAATAGCCGGAATTGCCGAAACTGCCAGAACTACTAGGAATAGCTGGAACTGTCGGAACTGCCGAAACTACTAAGAATAGTCGGAATTGCCGAAACTGCCAGAAATAGCCGGAAGAGCCAGAATTGCCGGAAATAACCGGAATAGCCAGAACTGTCGGAACTGCCAAGAATAGCCAGAATTGTCGGAATTGCCGGAACTGCCGAAACTGCCGGGAACTACCAGAATTGCCGAGAATAGCCAGAATTTCTGGAACTGCCAGGAATAGTTGGAATTGCCGAAACTGTCGAGAATAGTCGAAACTACCAGGAACAGCCACAACAGCCGGGAAAGCTGACACAAAGGGCAGAAGTTGGAACTGCCGGGAACTGTTGGAACTGCTGGGAAAAGCCAAACCTACCGGAACTGTCGGGAACAACCGAAATTGCCGAAACTACTGGAACAGCCAGTGCATATGTCTCTGAAGGAGAGCAGCATGCAAGGGACAACTAACTAACATTGGGATAGTTGTATGGTACTTAGCAGCGAATACACCAAGAATGCAATGTTACAGCTAGCATGCAAGGGACAGCTAGCATGCAACAGCAAGCATGCTAGGGACAACAAGCAAGCAAGATGCATCCAACCCATAGGTCAGTATGGCAACATGGTGCAGCAATGGCACATAATGCAGTACAGTGATGGGTACAGTCATGATTAATGAAGCATGATGAGATGCAACATAGTGATGATGGGTGCAGCATGGTGCAGCATGATGACAAAATGCAGCACAACGATAGGGGAAGGAATCACCTTGGAGAATCAGTTGAAGCAACATGTCTTCAACTGATCTAATGTATCATCTTCTTAAAAATGATCTATGCTCTTATCTAGATAAGTCAAAGTGTTGACTTCTATTGTAAACGTACCATCTTTCTCTCTCCGCTGAACTATTGAAGAACATGTAAGAAGAATTGATCAAGGGTTTCCCCACATTGGGGTTTGTCCCTAGCTAGCACCACATCTTGTGTCCTCTTGTCTTGGCTTGTCTTCTGCAATTTATGTTTATGTTCTATCTGCAGTTTACTTTAATGTTGATGTAATTGCTAATCTGGAAAAGATATTGAGCTAACTGTGAAAATTGAAATAAATTGCTCTAAGCATAGAACATACCTAAAATTAACATGTAAGAACGATTTTCTTGTAGTATATCGAGTTCCAGTTCAATTGTATGCATTTCCAGTTGGCAATGCAAGTTGCAAGCAGGGGTGCAAGTTCCAAGGAGGTGGTATTAGGTTGCAGAGGGAGGTCATGGGCCTTTAGTGGTCAGATCAACCTGTGGAGGTGAAAAAGTGTTTTTTGTCAAAGCTTTGTTGTGGTTTGGCAAGCAATTGTAATATAATAATATTTATCAATTGCAGAATTTGCTGAAGATTAATAATAAAACCCTCAGATATGAAGAACTAGTTTTCACTTTGGGGTTTTTCCAAGGACATTTTGTCCATTTTGTGATTGGTTTTCTATCAGAGTTTCCGCAGTTTATTTATTGGTGAAATTTGTAGTTGTGTTTTATTCGTTATTTGCAGTAAATAATTTGTTGGGACATATAATTTGTTTAAAGTTAGGAGAACAGTGACCAGATTAACTGCAGCAAAAATTTTCACATGGTATCAAAGCAAATCTGAAAAGCACAAGTTTACGGAGTAGATCAACATAGGGGTTTGGAAGAGGAAGCCAAGGGTTTAATAACTAGATCGATTTCCAGAATTTCTTGGAGGGATTTTACTAGTGTTATTTTCTACAAGAGGAAGGCTTAATTTCTAGTTTACCAGTGTGTATCGTCGAAGTCACAATTTTGTTTGTTAGTTGCAAGATCGATTTTCTGGAGGCAGTGCAAGTGGGCTTTGTTACCCACCACCTGTGGGTGACACTATTGATTTGAGGTAGCATCAAATGTGCTCTAGGCGTCAAATTTTTCAGGGATGCTTGGGCACATGTATTCCAAAGAACCCAGAAAGTGTTTTGGGAAATTCCACCTAGAAACAATTTTATTAAAATAATTAACATTTTTTAATAGGTTGTTGACCACTAGAGTGGCACCTGATGATTATATGAAGACTTCACGCCCAAAGATGATCCAAAGGACACTTGTACCATCAGATATCATCAGTCAACAGAGTTTTTTAACTCTACTTCTATCTTTTCATCATCTTTCTTGTATCCAAATTCCACACCCTGTGGGGAATTGTAATAAGTGATACTAGTAATGATGGGTTTTTGAGTCTGTAACAGGCCTAGGATGTTGGGACTTGATCAACAAACGAGTACATCTTAGAGTGTTTTTTTATCGTTAATTATCCCTTCCTTTTCAGAGGCGGATAATTTTTTGTGTTTTTTTCACTCCTTTTTTACCCCAATGTCAGGGTGACAGTTTGAAGGTTGAGCCCCTAACACATATTAGTATCTAAAGTCAGTGTCTATTACCATACTAGATCACACAAAAAATTTTGTGAAATTTGGTTCAGTCTATGTAGTCATTTTTAAAAATTTTAAATTTTCGCACTGCGGAAATTGCTAATATAATTGTATTTGTAATGTAATAAGTGATGTCTATAGAAGTTGTATGGGGTATGAGTAATGAAATTTGCACCTCTCATCCTCAACTTTCTACTATGACACACTTTGAGAGGTTAAAAATGTGTTTTTAACTCTCAAAACCCAATTTTCCTAAGTTTAGTGGGAAATCTAACAATTAATTATGCCAAAGATTAAATAAATGGAGAAAAATAAATATCCACACATGTTAAATGTTGTGGAAATGAGGTGGAAAATTATGGGGGAGTTAAAGTCTGAAGGTTATGTGGACTCCTAAAATAAAAGAAAGGACGTGTCCTCAAATAAAATCGAATTTCTGGCATTAAAAGAGAAAATTGCTTACTTGGAAATTTGAATTTGTGAAGTTAATACACATTTGCGAGGATTTGAGAGAATATTTGGTAGAGATTTTTGTGGGAAATTGTCCCCACATGGGTTACCACCCATATACACTTGTCATTCCATCATAAAATTCGAAGTTGGCACATAAAGGAAGAAGAAAATGATGTCCACTTGCCAAAATTCGATTTTCACACTTGGCATTGGAGCTCCATTCAACAAATTCGAATTTCTCTTTGGTATTGTCACCTCATGCCACTTGTTTAATCACTTCTACATTGGGATTGGCTCCCATAGCTCTATTTAAATGAGCCTTTGGCTCTCATATTGATCTTTACAATGAGCTATTGGGCTTACGGAGACTCTACTAGATTTTATATTCATTTTCATATAATAAAAAGACTCAGAGTATTGTGTTGGTTTCCTCCTTCCATTGCTTGAGGTGATTTATTTCAATTGTTGTGTTTTACATTCTACATGTATGTTGTATTATGCTAGTTATCATTTTGCCACTTGTTTGGATTAACATATGTAAGCTATCTTGTCTGGTTTTTGGGTTAGAGAAATACTCTAGGAAGAGGAGCACTAGAAGATTTTTGGTGAAATCTCTAGTCTTCTCCTCCATTGTATAATCTAAACGCTCTTTGATTGTTGACGTCATTTTCCAAGTGTGTAGAGATCTTTAGATTTGGTTGAAGGATTTACTTGGGCGTGGAGTAACTCTCCAATAAACTAACTAACTCCCAAGATCAATAATATAAGGACCCAATCGTTTTGCCTCAAGGATCTCATCAAACGATTTTGAAAAAGGGAGTTTCCTTTCCTCTAGCCTACTAAGATCACATTAACTTTAATTCAATATTTTTCTTGATCAATATCTTGTGCTTTCAAGGATTTTATTTGCTACCTAGAGCATGGTTTTAACTAAACAATTATGGAGTTCTACTTGCATTGTTTTGGTCTAGCTCTTGTACACTAATTGTAGATTATCATTTTGACTCTTTCATGTCATCTTTCCACTCATTTCGGATCTGTTTTGCAGCCCCTTTTGAGTAGATTTGACACGAAAATTCACAGAGGTTGTGAGTATTTGAGGCATCATTTCTCGAAAGGTCGAGTTCTACTTTGAGGGCAGCATCCTTCTCTCACTAGGTTGTGGGCTAGAATAGGCTTAGCCTCTCTCCTCAGCGCTAAATACAACTTTCTTTGTGGCTGATTTGATTGTTGCAAATTTGTTTCTTGTATTTTCAGATTTTGTCAAAGACATTCCTATAGTTGTTACTTGAAGAGATCTAGCCCTTGGAAGTGGCATGTTGTAAAAGACTCATTTGGTTTCCTTGGGAAGTCTTCTCAAAAAAGCTTTTATTTTCTCTCTTGGTAACCAATCTCTAATAAAAAGATTATTTTTTCTTGTGAGGGAACTTGGGATTTTTCCCATGGTATCATTTCTCCCCATTTAGAAGGAGGATCATTGCTTGTGGGTGGACCAATCTCTTAGTTTAATTACTCCAATTTTCTTTGTTAATCTCATTGCTAAGTTCATTCATGCATGATTAGTTTCTTAACATAACCTCATATCCGTTCTCATTTTAGCGTACATTTGAGATTGGTTTATGTTTTCCATTTATATTTCTTGAATACTTGTACTGGGCAATCTACTACAACATATGCAATTTTTCTTTTAATGCAAGCAAGTATTTTATATTTACTAGGCAAGCTTAAACTAGTTTAATTTATCCATCTACTTTGGTTTCACATGTCCCTTGAACACATTGCTTTATCATTGTCAATTTATATTATGTGGCGTTATCATTATTGTTGGGTCTTTCTTCTGTCACTCCATTGAAACAATTTAGCATTGATTTCATTTACTTGCAAAGCAACATATTTGGAACATGTGGAGCTACATTGAGCTAATTGTTTCATTTTCCCTTTTCATTGAAAAATATTGGTATTGTTTAATTGAGCATTCTCTGTTATTTTGAGCACTAATATCAATACTTTCTTGGAAGCAAAAGCACTCACTCATGCATTTCATCTAGGCATTTTAATATAAAAAGGCTTCCAAGCCAGACCCCAAGCCTCACTAAAATTAAACTCCAAGCATAAGCTTGATTGACAGAAAGTATAAGGAAAAAGACTTTCTTGGAAAGTTCATCCATCTGGTATTAAGTAAGGTACAAATGTTGTAACCCTATAGTTATGAAGGTGGCTTGTCCCCTTGTAAGAACGAAGGCACACGCTAACTTGTAAGACTTGGGATATGGGTATCGTTAATGACACCTTCGAGCCCTCGCCCCCTCTTTCTTATAGTCACCCCAATTTTTACCCTTTGGTAAGAGCTCAAGAGGAGGACTTCTCATTTAGATTAAACATTTTAAATTAAAAATAACCAAGACTAATTGCATTCAAATCTAATATAGGTGTATCTCATGCTAATACATCTTATGATTTCACTTGCAATTGTCCATTTTACTTGTCAATATTGAATATTTTATGTTGGCAATCATTGTTTCATTTTCTTTTTGCAAGTAGAACACTAATTGATTTTCTTTTTGCAAGATATCTCTATATGCCTTGACTTAAGCATTAATTATATTTTAAAAGCATTTTATATCTTGTATCAATTATCATGCTAACATCTTTGTCTCCATTTCAGGATTGTTTTGCTTCCATTTTTGAATTTGTTTTGAGCAAATATATCTTTCATTCCTGTTGAGCAATTTATCTTAAGGCATTGGTTTATGGTTTTAATATGTTAATGATTTTTATTGCTCATATCATATTTTGCTCATAATTCTTAAAAGTAATCCACTTTTACTTTAACATCTCTCCTAGAACCTCGCATTTCTTTTATCTTAGTTTTTCATATTAGGGACCACCCCCCATAGTTAACCTAGGAGATAGCTTACCTAAACGAAGAGAGAGGGGATTTAGTGTGACAGCCCCTTCTCTTAGTTCCCTTCCACCAACCACACCTTGTGGGGTTGAAGCTTTTTCTCACTGACTTGCAGGTAGGTGTAAGCAGCAGGGTCAACAGGACACTAAGCCTAAACTTAGAAAACTAAAAATATTAATGGGTATTAATCTAATTATGGGTGTAACTTCTAAAAGAAGACAAGGATCAAGCTAAAATGATCTTAGCCATTGATTAACTTTTAATCTGGGCCATTGAATGTCAACAAGAAGATTATCTAAGGGAGCTTGAGGGTCATTTGGAAAACACGCCAATAGATCAAGAGATCGAATTTTTGAAGAGAGAAGTTCTCAGGAGGAAGTTTTGATCGAGGAGATTTCTTGCAGTTAAAGGGCAGGGATAGCATCAGGAGAGAGAGAGATTTTCTCGGCTAGACAATCATCAGCAGAGAGAGGCAAAGAGTGATCTAGCAGCTCTTTGACGCGGGGCCACAAAGGGCCACGCAGAGGCAGCGCAGAGGGTGAGAGAGAGTCCAAGATTTTGCTGGGCAGAGTCAGTTTCAGAAGCCGGGAGCTGGGGTGTGAGACTGGGAGGCTAAGAGCAGAGACTCCGGGCAGCAAATCGATCAGTTGACTGAGTGACACAGTGTCTATAAGGGTTGACGAAGGGACTGAGGACTGCGCAGAGAAAACGTAGGGCCTGCCAGAGGCACATCCAATGACCGGATCAATAGGGATTTTTCTCAATGATTGTGTAAGGTAATCTCACAAATCTTTCTGTCAGTATTTCTCTCTCTGTAACTGAATAACCCTTGAAGTATTCACTGTTTAGAGATGTATTCAGAATTTGCTACTGCTTAATAATAATAAACCCTCAGAGTCGCTGCACTGGTTTTCCTACATTAGGCTTTTCCGGGGACATTTGTCCAAAAATAACGGTGTCATTTGTGTTGTATTTTCTTTCTTGCTCAATCTCTTGTTTCCGCTTATAAATTAATTAAGTAAAGGTTGCAGCGTATGTATTACGATATTTGTCGTAGGAAACTACAAGTAATTTGTTTAAAGGAATTTAACAAATAAGAGTAATGTCATCAGTTGCTGCAGTAGGGATTCCAATTTAGCAATTTTCACATGGTATCAAAGTTGTAGGTGAAGCAAGAAGAGCAGAGCCGGTAGATCCAACGCTGCGCAAAAGAAGGACATCGAAAAGTTGCAGGAGGTAGCGGTTTGAAAGCCTAGAGGTTTTGCGCAGTTCTTAGCTGGAAGGATGAAATTTCAAGGCAGTCTCTCTCCAAGAGAGTCGACAAAGAGAAGGATTTCCAGTTCGAATTTTTGTCGAGACAAAGGGAGCAGCGCTAAAGCCTGAGCGTAAGCAGAGCTGGTGGGACGCATACTTTTCTGCAAGCAGTTTGCTAGGCAAAAGATCGTCAAAAGGAAGAGAAGAAGCACGACAGAGAGAATTTCTTCCTCAAAGAATTCCCAACCAAGGAATTCGAATTCTCTAGAGTTGAGCAGCAGCAAGGGGCAACAGTTTTACTAGCTCCAACAGGGAGTGCGTAGGCTAGCCTAGCAGCAACACAGAAAAGAGAGGAGGTCATTCGACTTTCTATTTTTGGCAGAAATGGCAACCAATGGCTTGAGGGATCAAGACAGGTTGGACGGAGCATCTAACTACGTCATCTGGAAGGCTAGAATGTCATTCCTTCTAGATGAGCATGCCCTCAAGACATACGTCGACAACGTGGTGGTTGAACCAACAGATCCAGATCCGTTGAAAAAGTACAAGGCAGAGATGGCGAAGGCCAAGAGGATGAACTTGGATGGAGTCAAGGATAACGTGGTGTGTCACATTGCTAGCACAATGACTGGTAAACAGATGTGGGATGCCTTGGCCAAATTATATCAGGGATCTTCCGAGCAGCAGAAGATGTACTTGGAGCAGAAGTTGAGATCTGCTCAGATGCAAGAGGGGGAAAGTGTGGATCCATTCCTCACAAAGCTAAAGGAAACCCACGATGAGTTGTTAGTTGTGGGGTATATATCTCAGGATTCAGAGTTGGCTAGAGTGGCCCTCAATTTTGTCTCAGATGAGTGGCAAGTCTTTGCCCAGAGTATCCTAGGCAGAGCAGCGTTGTCGAATTGGGATGAGATGTGGGCAGCTCTAAAACAAGAGGAGCTGAGAAGACACTTAGTCAAGGTCAAACTTGACGGTAGCAGCAGTAGTGGGTCGAAACCCAAGGAGGAGGATAATGCAACCCTTGCATCAAAGGGACCGCAGGAGCAGTGGAGACGTAAGAAAGGTGTCTCTAAGATCAAGTCTTTCAGGTGTAATGAGATGGGGTCACTATGCTACTCAATGTCCTCTCAAGAAGAAGGACAAGGATGAGAAACGCAATCCGAAGGTTGCGCCCGCGAAGATCAAAGAGGAGGAGTTCGCCATGACAGTCGAGATACCTCCAGGAGGGAGGTGGGCTGATTTGGAGTTGTAGTTCGAAAGAGGTACAGATGGGCAAGATCCTTGAGGAGTCCACCTCTCGGATCAATGCCTTGCTAAAGGAGCCCAGATAAAGAGTACTAGGATGGACTAGTGTCGAATGGTGTCAAATGTCGGGGAAACAGTTGCAGTGGCTAGGAGCGCCAGAGTTTGAGCAGCACAGAGTTGGCAGCAGTGCATATGGCACAGAGCAGAGGTCAACAGCAGTGCAATAAATTCAGAGGGTCAGCGTAGAGACTAGCAGCAGTCAGTGCCAGCATTCACATGGTATTATACTATGCACAATTAGTTCAGTGATTTTGGATGTTTTTCTGTTGCTGGTGAAGTAACAGCAATAGTTTGCAGTGCAATAGCAGTTAGCAGTGGCAGTGCTAGCAACAACATAGATGCAGCACTTAAGAGGGCATTGTAGTACGGATGCAGTGTTGACAGTGGCAATGTTAGCGGCAGTACACTTACAACAACAACGCAGTGGTTGGTGGACATCAAGTCAGACACTAGTAGCGCAGAGGACGATGCTTCAGAGTCAGAGCAGTATGCAGCAGCATATATTGCTAGAGCACATTCCTCACTAAGAGGGAGTGTTGATTTGGGGTAGCATCGGATGTGCTCTAGGCCTCAAATTTTGCAGGGAGGCTTGGGCACATCTATTCCAAAGAATCCAGAAAGTGTTTTGGGAAATTCCACCTAGAAACAATTTTGTTAAAATAATTAATATTTTTTAATGGGACCCTAATTCTAAACTTAAGAAATTAAAAATATTAATGGGTATTAATCTAATTGTGGGTATAACTTCTAGAAGAAAGCGAGAATCAAGCTAAAATGATCTTAGCCATTGATTAGATTTTAATCTGGGCCGATGAATGTCAACAAGAAGATTATTTAAGGGAGCTTGAGGGTCATTTGGAAAACACGCCGAGAAATCAAGAGATCGAATTTCTGAAGTGAGACGTTCTCAGGAGGAAGTTCTGATCGAGGAGATTTCTTGCAGTTGAAGGGCAGGGATAGCATCCGGAGAGAGATTTTTCCAACCGGAGAATCATCAGCAGAGAGAGGCAAAGAGTGATCCAGCAACTCTCATGCAGAGGCTGGCGCAGGGCCATGCAGAGGCAGCACAGAGGGTGAGAGGGAGTCTGAGATTTTGCTAGGCAAAGTCAGTTTCAGAAGCTAGGAGCCAGGGTGTGAGACCGGGAGGCCGAGAGCAGAGACTCCACGCAGCAATTCGATCAGTTGACTAGGTGACACAATGTCTAGAAGGGTTGAAGCAAGGACTGCGTGAGGACTGTGCAGAGGCAGCGTAGGGCCTGCTAGACGCAACTCATCCAATGACTAGATCAGCCAGGATTTTTCTCAGTGATTGTGCGAGGTAATCTCATAAATCTTTCTGCCAGTATTTCTCTCTGTGTAACTGAATAACCCTTGAGGTATTCATAGATGTATTAAGAATTTGCTACTATTTAATAATAATAAACCCTCAACATTGTTGCACCCGTTTTCCCGCATTAGTTTTTTCCAGGGACATTTGTCCAAAAATAACAATGTCATTTATGTTGTATTTTCTTTCTTTCTTAGTCTCTTGTTTCCGAATATAAATTAACTAAGTGAGGGCCGCAGTGTATGTATTACGATATTTGTCGTAGGAAACTGCAAGTAATTTGTTTAAAGGAATTTAACAAATAGGAGTAATATCATCAGTTGCTGCAGTAGGGATTCCGATTTAGGAATTTTCACAGACACCCACAGGAGAAATTTTTCTCCTAGATGGTCCTCAACCAACAACCCCTTACAACCACCAGATAGCTTGATGTGCTACCATCTCCACCACCTGAGCGAACCATTATGATTCCTCGCCCATCTGTCATGACCATATGTTTAAGGGTGGGCTTTCCAACCCTAAAGATATGGCTTTCATTATGTGGTTGGGTATTTTTGCTTACTTATCATGGACACTTCTGGGCATGAATTAGCAGGGGGATTCGACAGAAAAAATGGGCTTGGTTTGTGCTCGTCTCCTTGTCCAATTCTGTAGTTAACCTTATATCCTAGTCCCATGGAATCCCCTTTATTAGCTACTAGCCTCAGGAATGCCACTCCATGGGAAATCTCGATTTTGGTTGTGTGGTCCTACTTCCTGACACCACATGCATCACCCCCCTTCGCTCATTTTAACCCCCTTTTCACACATTTCCCACCACAAGGAGTTAGCCTCCCCCTCCACTTGTCCACACTTTGGGTCAAGCCTGAAATGATGCCCTAGAGGTTGTCGCAGCGGAAAAGAAAGGTCTTCCTTTAGGTGTTCGAACCGATGAACCATGCTTACTTACAATGAAACCTGCTTTTGAGAAGTTTATAAGACCCATTGGTGTATTATAAACGTATATAATGCAACCTGATAAAATGAACCATCTGTCAATAGAGGCGTTCCCTATATTCACAATCCGCCTTCTGGCCACATTCACTTAAGCCGCACCTGCCCACATCTTACGATAGAAGAGTTCAACTAACCCTTCTGCCAAGAACTGAATAATTAAGCTATCTTACTATATCTTCTCTTTAGTCCCCTTCATTGATCATCTTCCGGTGCCGCTTATTCTTGTAATGAATAAGGATCGGATTCCCCTTACCTTCTATCGGAACCGCTTTCTGGGAGGTTATTTCTTTTTCCGATGGGAGGAGCCGAGCTCAAGGCAGCCCTCTTCAAGTGGCAACGATTGGCAGCAACGTTATTATATTTTGCAGCGCGGATGAAAAAGATACGGCACGAGACGGTAGTTTGAATCTCGAGCTTAATTCTTTTCTTCATTAAAACATAATTTGGCCACTCTCAACAAGAAAAGTACCATAAAATGCAAAAGATGGTCGAGACATACAAATTTAGCACGTGGGCAAAATCCATCATGAGCTCTACCCCTATCATCATGGCCATCAACATGGGTCCTAGGGCTCCTTATATTGGCCACTTACATCATTAAGGAACCCATGATTGTCCCTATCCCTGGTGGGCGATGAATTGTCCAAACTAAAGGGGGTATTCACTGCTATATCTTACACATCATGCTCTCATTCCCTGGAGCCCTGAGCAGTTATAAGGGAAAAATCAATAAAAGGCAAAAGGCATATGAAGAAGGTTGGAAAAACAAAAGTTGGGATAACTCATGTACCACAATTTCTCCCTCCTACATCTATATACCCAATTGTGGGCTTCCCTTATCATAACTACCCTTATACCGTGGCATGTTGCTTGGAGCCTTCCCCTGATGCCCCCATTCCATCATGATGTCACATGACCCCTACCACTTGAGGGATGTAGCATGGACCTGTCGCTCCCTTAGAAGTTGAAACCACCTAATAGGGTCCTTGATTAACCTCCTTGAACTTGGAGACATTTGTACGTTCTAAAGCCCATTATGGAAGAGCTTGTCACTCTGAAGTTTCCACTTTGTTCCATGATTTGTAAGCTCTTTCACTCAATTACACTGATGATTTGTTGTACTAGAAGGTGACAAGACACGTTCGATCTTATACAGGATTGCAAGTGTTAGTTTTTGGTAGCATCGGATGTGCTCTACCCATGAAAATTGGTGGAGAGGCTAAGGCACATGAGTTCTAAAAAACCCAAAAATCGTTTGGTGAAATTCCACTTGGATTGTATTTTATTAAAATAATTAATATTTTTAATGGGGTTCCTAAGTCTAAACTTAGAAAAATTGAAGTATTAATGGTTATTAATCATAATAAGGATGAGAATGTTCTAGAAAGCGGATCAAGTCAAGTTTTAAATCTTAGTCGTTGATTAGAGACTTAATCTCGGCCGTTGAAGTCTCAACGAGAAAAGTATAAGGAGGCTTGAAGTTCATTTAAAAACACACATGGAGAGGATGAATTGATCTAGAGTTCGATTTCTGGTGCTAGGAAACTAAGAAATTCGAACTGAGTGATCATTCTGCAGCAGAGGGGCAGGGATAGTTCGGGAATACTAGACAGAGAGGCAGAGAGCCACTAGTGGAGGCAGCACAACATCTAGAGGGACTAACGTTGGGCTAGTATGGGCCCATGCAGGCCTGACACAGAGCCAGAAGGGCTAGCGCAGAGCTGACGTAGAGCCTGTAAGGCTAACGCAGGGCCAACGCAGAGATAGTCGAGGTTAGCTAGTTCTGCTGCCGAATCAGTCGGAAACTGTTGGGTGAAGTGAAGTAATCTCACTCAGTTTTCAGCCATTATATTTTTTCTCTGTCACTGAATTTTCGGGAGGGCATCAAGCATTGTATTCAGAACTACTTCTTAATAATATAAAACCCTCAAAGCTACTGCACTAGTTTTCCTGCATTGGGTTTTTCAAGGGACTATTTTGCCCAAAAATAACGGTATCTTATGTATCTTGTTCTTTGCTCAGTTTCTTGTTTCATGTAATCAAATTAAATTGGTGTAGGCTGCAGAAGTAATTTACTTCAATATTTTCAAATAATAACTTGATAATGTATATTAAAATCAAGTAGGAGAAGTAAATTCAGTTTTGCTACAGTAGGGGTTCCTTGAAGATAGGAATTTTCACATGGTATCTGAGCATTGATTTTGAAATAGGAAGAGCAGATCCAGCACTGAGCAGAGAGGCCAGTAGCTGCATTTGGCAGCGATTCGAATCCCCTTGAAGGGATTGTGCAGTCCTTGTCGAGAAAGCAGAGATTTCGAGGAAATCTCTCTCTAAGAGAGTCGACAAAGAGGTACGATTTCCGATTCGTGACCTTGCAGAGGCAGAGGGAGTGACGCAAAGCCTCGCGTGGTGCTTAAAGGGCGCTGCTTCTGCCGGGGCAGAAATCCGTTGAAAAAGAGCAAAGACACAGAAGGGGAATTTTCTCCTCAAAGAACTTTTCTCGCCAAAAGTTAGAATTTTTCACTTATCGAGGAGCAGACCGGTGTTGAGTAGTGACTAGAGGAGTCAATTCGACACTTTAGGTGAGATGGCGTCACATGGGCTTAGAGATCAGGACAGGTTGGAAGGATTTTCCAACTACGTCATATGGAAGACCAAAATCTTCGTTGTTTTGGAGTACGATCTCAAAGCTTACGTCAAGAGTGTTGTGGTTATTCCCACAGACAATGATCAAAAGAAGAAGTACAAGAACAAGCAGGGAAAGGGGAAGAGGTTCATACTCGATGGAGTTCAAGATCATGTGGTCTCACACTTGCAAGGCAAAGATACAACCCAAGAAATGTGGGAATCTTTGTCTTCACTGTATGAAGGATCTTCCGAACAGTGGAAGATGTACTTAGAACAAACGTTGTAGCTAACATTGATGCAAAAGGGAAAAGGGGTTGACTCCTATCTTCAACATCTTTAGGACACCAGAGCCCAGCTTGCTGTAGTGGGGTCTACTCCTCAATCTACCGCGATGTAAGGACGACCCTAAATGGAGTCTCGAATGAATGACAAGTCTTTGTCCAAAGTATATTGGTTTGACTTTTGGTAGCATCGGATGTGCTCTAGAAATTGGTGGAGATGCTAACGCACATGAGATCTCCAAGACCCAGAAATCGTTTGGAAAAATTCCACTCGGAAGAAGAGATATTAAAATAATTAATCTTTTTAATGGGATTCCTAAGTCTAAACTTAGGAAAATTAAAATATTAATGTGTATTAATATAATATGGGTGAGAAAGTTCTAAATAAAAGGATCAAGCCATATCTAATCTTGGTCGTTGATTAGGGACTTAATTTTGGTCGTTGAATCCATCAACAGGAAAAGTATAAGAGGAGGCTTGAGGGTGAGTTGGAGACACACCAAGAGAGATCAAGAATTCGATTTTCTGGGGCAAGCTTTGCTGAAGAAATCTAGTGAGTGATCAGTTGCAATGAGGGGCAGTTCCGCAAGAGGCTGAAGAATACATATCAGAAAGGCAACAAAAGTGCCGGAAGAGGCAACGTAGAGCCTAGGAGCACAGAGGACGAAGAAGCTAAGGAGGCCAACGCAGAGGACACAGAAGCTGCAAAGGCAAACGCAGAGGACACAGAAGCTGACGCAAATAGCACGGAGGGTTGTACAGGCTGACGCTAGACTGAAGAGGCTACGTTAAGGAAGTATGTCAGGTAGACTGAGAGCAAATTGGCCAAGAGAGGGTAACGCAGTTCCAAAGGAGTGCTTGGAGCAGCTTTCGTTGTCCAGCACAAGGAACAGCCAGAATCACTATGCGCTTGTTCATCCGATCACTGATTTGCCAGAATGTCTATCTCCAGAGAGAGGTACTACTGCCAAGGAAATTCTCTGAAGGGTGAGCCATATCTGACACCCTAGTTGTATTCAGAAATCTGCTTAATAATAAAACCCTCATATATGTTGCACTTGTTTTTCCTGCATTGGGTTTTTCCAGGGATGATTGTCCAAAAATAACGGTGTGCCTTGTGTTCTCTCAGTTTATTTCAATTGTTGATATGTATGTTTCTGAAGGCTGCAATTGTGTTTATTTCGATGTTTATATTATTAAATAACTTGTTAATGTAAATAACAAGTAGGAGATAATAAAACAAATATTGCAGTAGGGGTTTCTGATGTGTTAGATTTAGAAATTTTCTCATGGTATTAGAGAGATTACAGATCACAGGAGGACTGAAAACACCAACGGAAGAAATTTGAAAATTTGCAGCAGAAGCAACTGTCTCGAGAGACAACATTGTTCTAGAGCTAAAGCAGCAAGAGAAGTGACGCAATGCTTAGAGGGTGATGCAGAGGCTCGCACAGAACCTATGTCAGCATTTTGAGCCAAGGGAAGGGCCAGCGCAAAGACAGAAGGAGGCAGATCAGGCCTACACAGTGTCCGGTCATCTTTCTCAACCAAGAAGGATTGACGCTAAGGCCAGGAGGAGTTGATCCAACTCTCATTGTGATTATGCAGAGCCAAAAGGGGCTCAGATTCTTCAATTGTTGGGGCTAAGAGAGTTGTGCAAATTGTGATTTGAGGAGCTGGTGGGACACTGTTTTTGTCAGTGTAGAACAGTGTCAAAGGAGACGAAACCAAGGTAGAGGGAACCACTACCTCGATGGATTTCTAACCAAGAAATCCAGATCCAAGTTGCAGCGGCAAAGGAGGATTGGAGAGGAGTGGTTCGACAGTTGGCAAGAGGATTTCCAAGAGAGAAATCAGGACTTAGAGGGAGTCTAACAAAGAAGAGTAGAGATGGCAGTGAACAGAATGAGGGATCAAGACAGATTGGACGGGGCTTCCAATTTTGTCATCTGGAAGGCCAGGATCCTAGCAGTCCTGGATAGACATTGCGTCAAGGACTATGCCTTGAAAGTAGTGGCTATCCCAGTTAACCCAGCTGAGAATGAGAAGTATGAGGAGGCCCAGGCAAGGGCGAAGTGCATGATCTTAGATGGGGTCAAAGATCATGTAAGACCACATATTGCTGAGAAGAACACAGCAAAGGAGATGTGGGACACCCTGACTTCCTTATACCAGGGATCTTCCGTGCAGCGGAAGATGTTATTAGAGAATCAGCAGAGGTCATATTAGACGTAGAAGGGAGAGAAGATAGATCCCTTCCTTCTTAGGTTGCAGGGGATTCGTGACGAGCTTACTTCGTAGGGTCTACTCTAGATCCAAAGTTCTTAGTCAGGACTACCCTGAATGCAGTCTCCGAGGAGTGGGAGATATTTTTCTAAGGATTTTGGGCAAAGCGACTCTCCAAAATTGGGAGGAGATTTGGGTAGCTCTTCGACAGGAAGAGCTCAAGAGATTGACCAAGACAAAAAGTAGCAGCAAGGGAATTCAAAGCAAGGAGGAGGAGGAGGAGGAGGATGTAGCCCTTGCATCTGCGGGACAACAGGAACTACAGAAGAGGAAGAAGAAGGATATCTCCAAGGTAAAGTGCTTCAACTGTGGAGAGTTGGGACATTATGCATCTCAGTGCCCCATGAAGAAAAGCAAGGAAGAAGCTTCTGACTCCAAGACAACGACAGCAAAGGCAGAGAAGGATGTTGACACTGATAATGATTGTGCCATGGTGCTCATGCACCTCTAGAGAAGCGGTGGGTTGACATCGAGTTGTAGTTGAGAGGACTACATGCAGGGGCAAGATCCTTGAGGTGCCCAAACTCTTGGATCACATACGGCTACAAGAGCCCTTAACGACAGTAGCACGATGACAGGTGTCGAGGGGAGCAAGGTGTGTTGGAGTGACAAGGCAGTACTAGAGTGCAGAAGTTTGTAGCAATGCAGTGGATTTTGTAGCAGTGCGAGAGGCACAGAGCAGTTTGCAACAGCATAGTGGTAGCAGAGGGAGAGCACAGGATAACAACAAAGGTAGCTTCAACATCACGAGGCTTCCAAACTGACCAGGATGTCAGTGATTAGGTGAAGTCAATTACTTACTTCTCGGTAATTGAGTTGTAGTGCAACAGTTAGCAGTGGAAGTGTTATGGGCAGCATGAGCAGCATGTTGACAAGCAGTTGCAGTGCAAATGTGGCAGTGGCAGTGGTAGTGTCATGGGCAACAGTACAAGAAGCAGCAATGTAATGGATGTGAGGCAGCAGGCCAAGCATCAGCACAAGTACTGATGCGGAGGATCAGTGTGATGCTTCTATGGTGAGGCATTATAGAGCAATTCCTCACTAAGATAGAGTGTTGATTTTTGGTAGCATCAGATGTGCTCCAACCATGAAAATTAGTGGAAAGGCCAAGGCACACGAGATCTCCAAGATCCAAAAATCGTTTGGAGAAATTCCACCCAGATGAAGAGATATTAAAATAATTAATATTTTTAAATGGGTTCCTAAGTCTAAACTTAAGAAAATTAAAATATTAATGTGTATTAATATAATATGGGTGAGAAAGTTCTAAATAACAAGGATCAAGCCAAATCTAATCTTATTCGTTGATTAGGGACTTAATTTCGACCGTTGAATCGTCAACAGGAAAAGTATAAGAGGAAGCTTGAGGGTCAGTTGGAGACACACCAAGAGAGATCAAAAATTCGATTTTCTGGGGCAGGGTTTGCTAAGGAAATCGAGTGGGTGATCAGTTGCAGCAAGGGGCAGTTCAACAAGAAGCTGAAGAAAACATATCAGAGAGGCAGCAAAAGTGTCGGAAGAGGCAGTGTAGAGCCTAGGAGGGCTAACGTAGAGGCTAAGGAGACCAACATAGAGGACACAGAAGCTGCATAGGCAGACGCAGAGGACACAAAAGATGATGCAGAAATCCACAGAGGCTGACACACAGTGCAGAGGGTTGTACAGGTTGATGCTGCGTTGAAGATGTTGCGTTGAGGAAGTCTGAGGGGCAAACTGGGAGCTAATTAGCTAAGAGAGGGTGACGCAGTTCCAGAGGAGTCCTTGGAGTAGCTTTCATTGTCCAACACAACGAATAGTCGGAGTCACTGTGGGCTTCTTCATTTGATTGCTGATTTGCCGGAATCTTTGTCTCTGGAGAGAGGTACTACTACCAAGGAAATTCTCTGAAGGGTGAGCCATATCTGGCACTCTAGTTGTATTCAGAAATCTGCTTAATAATAAAACCCTCATATATGTTGCACCAGTTTTTCCTGCATTGGGTTTTCCGGGGACGATTGTCCAATAATAACGATGTCCGTTGTGTTGTCTAAGTTTATTTCAGTTGCTTATCTGTATGTTTGTGAACGCTGCAATTGTGTTTATTTCAATGTTTATATTATTAAATAACTTGTGAATGTAAATAACAAGGAGATAATAAACCAGGTATTGCAGTAGGGGTTTCTAACGTGTTAGATTCAAAAATCTTCACATATTGGACAGGGAAAAACTACCTTCATGGGAGGATATGTGGTAGCCCTTCAATGGGAAGAATTAAGGAGGGATCTGGTTAAGGTCAACCTCAATCGCAGTAGTGGGAGTGGCACGAAGACCAAGGAGGAGAAGGAGAACGCAACTCTCATCAAAGGGACAGCAGAAGCAAAAGCGAAAGGAGGACATTTCGAAGGTGAAATGTTTCAGATGTGGCAAGATGGGCCACTTTGCATCCCAGTGTCCTTTAAAGCAAAGGATAAGGATGAGAAACATGATCCTAAGGCTGCTCCAACAAAAATTGACGAATATGAGTTCGCCATGGGTGCCCACGCATCTCCAGGAGGGAAAAGAGGTGATATTGAACTATAGTCAAGAAGATTACAAGTGGGCAGGATCCTTGAGGAACCCACCTCTTGGATCAATTCCTTGTTACGGGAACTCGAGATTCAGCAGTAGCGAGATGGACTTAGTGTTAGATGATACAGTGGGTTGTTTGATGTTTTAAAACTCCGACTCTGACTCCGACTCTACCGAGGGTTGACTCTCACTCCGACTCGGTATCAACTCGGCCAACTCGATTTCAATGACTCGATCGTTGTAAAAAATACATTAAATATTTATTTTTTTATTAAAAAAACATAATTTTAAAGATTTTCATTCATGTTTCCAAACACACAGCATTTGAATATAGATAGAAGACAACATATGATCAAAGTAGGCTCCTGAATATATCCATTATATCAAAATGGCACCCAATGCACTGTCCAATACATACATGATGATGATATAGAGATCAAAACAAAAACACATAACCAAGGAGGCTAGAATTGGCCTCTACAACAAAAGTAAACTGTGACCAGTACTACTAGCTACTGCTAGAGGAGCCAAGATCATCTGGCTCAACCTCTAGATCATAGTCAGACAGGCCAGCCCATGGCTCCTCATCATCATCATCGCCAACTATAATTGTAGAAGTGGTAGCACTAGCAGGCTGTGTAGCAACTGCAAGCTGAGATGGACGAAATATGTGCTTTTGTCGTCGTTGAGCAGAGGAAGTGCCTGCAATTGGAGGACTTGCGGCTGGCCCTGAGGCTGGTACAAGTGGATCAGGATCTGCATTCAACTGAACATTATGTTCAAGTAATGCCTCCACCTATAAATCCAAATCAAGATCCTCATCAGAATCAAACTCTGCTAGATGACTCTCCACTACCCAATCTGATGTTGGATTAATGTCTTCCAACACAATGGGATCTGAATCAGGTGTTTTGTTCAGCAATTGGTTGCGTCTGAGCTGGAGGTTGTATTGGACATAGATTAGATCATTTAATCATTTTTTATCCAAACAATTTCTCTTCTTCGTGTGAATCCTCTCAAAGACAAACCAATTGCGCTCACACCCAGTAGCACTGCAAGTTTGACACAAAATACGAATTGCAAACTTCTACAATTCAAGACAGTGGCTACCAAAAGCCTCCCACCATTGTGCTGCAAAAAAGATAGAAGTGTAATGAGTTAGCTCAACAAAATTACAAATTATATCCAACTTTCAAATTATAAACGATTTAACAAAATAAGAATTAAGAATTTGAAAATTGAAATTTTTGTTTTCTTGGCTCATCTGCTTCCCTTGCAATCTTTGCTAGGTTCTTCCTAAAGGTACCTAAGGCATTGCTAAAGGTTGTGCATTGCTGAAGGTTGTGGCCTGTAGGTGTATCTCCAGCTGGTCACACTCCAATGGGATCATGCAATCAATGCAGTCAATCAATCAATCTCTAACCTCTCCCTTCAAAGCTCCTGTCTCCTTAGCTTTATAATGATATCGTGGGTTCAAAAAATACCCAGCTACATGTATAGGGTGATGGAGTTGATTGTTCCATCTTTCATCAATGATTGCCCAAATGGGCCCATACTTAGCCACTTTATCCTTGTATGCCCTCTTTATTTTCTCCTTTGCTTGATCCATAGCCTCATAAATGAAGCCCATAGCCAATCTTTCCCCATCCACCAACCGCAACACCTTAACCAGTGGCTCAGCAAGCTTCACAATCTCTGTTGCCTTTCTCCAAAATATTTCTTCATTAACTTTCTTTTTCAATTCTTTGCCTTCCTGTTTGTGAGACCACTGGCTTTGATTCAATTCTTCACTGGAAAATATCTTTTGCAAGTTTCTATGTTGTGAAAGCATAGATTGAAATGTCAAAAAATAAGTAGCAAATCAAGTGATGGAAGGCCTAATAATATCCCTGCCCCCTGTGTGTTTCCTCATCAAGCTCAAAATCCATGAATTATTGTAGATAAATTTTGTTATGCTTTTGGCATGATCTACAATCTTTTTGACCCAATCTAATTTGCCAATATCCTCAAGCATGAGGTCTATGCAATGTGCAGCACATGGGGTCCAAAAGATGGTTTTGTGTTTTTCCTCTCATAGTTTACCAGCAAAAACATAGTTAGAGGCATTATCTGTGATGACTTGAACAACTTTAGCCACCCCCACCTCCTCAACAACCTCATCCAATCGCTGAAACAACAATTGTCCATCTTTTACCTTATCAGATGCATCAACTGATTTTGGAAACATGGTTCCCTGTGGGCAAAAGATAAGGAAGTTTATGATGGTACATCCTGTTCTTGCCCATGAGTATTTGAAATCTTTCAAATACTCATTAATGGAGGCAATTTCCTTCTGCAAACGATACCCCCTTATCTCATGCATAGTAGGGCCTTTGAAGCCTTTTCCAGCAGTATGTATGGCATCAAACATAGGCTCATAATATGGTGAACGGAAAGCATTGAAAGGGATATCAGCATCATACCACCATCTACATATGTAATCACAAGCAATCTTCCTCAATTCTTTCTTCCAATGGTCATCTAAAGTGGACTACAAAGTTCTACTAGCTTGAGGACCATGTGCATCTAATGGAGAGGAGGGTGTGACAGTAAAATAACTTTTGATATTCATATCACCCTTCTTTTTCATTTTACCCTTGCCCTTTTCTTGAATAGGCTCCAAAGAGGGAGGAACATATTGGAAGGGGTTGGATGCATTAGTATAAGGGATAGAGGAAGAACCCTGAAAATCAGAATGGAAGTTGGTAGCCAACATTTTTTTATATTCCTCTTCTTCCCAATTTCAACCTCTAACTCTTTTTGCCTAGCCTTTTCTTCTTTAAACTTCTCAAAGTTGGCTAACAATTCCTTCCTAATCTCCCCAATTTCATCTGACTCACATGGAGTAATTTGGCCTCTAATCCCTGCCAAGTGTTGTTTCAGCTTATTAATGCCCCCAGGACCTTCCTTAATTTTTATATGGAAAAATTTGCAATGCATTTTACTATCAACCATTTCAACATATCCCCAAGCAGAGTCTTTCACTCTAGGTGCCATTTTTTGACTTGGAAATGAAAGCAAAAATCTAAAAATGAAAACAAAAAAAATAGCATTGCTTCAATGTTCACTTCTTTCACAAAAAACACTCTTTTCAATTTTAAGTGAAAAAAATACCTCCAAACACAAACTGCCTCCTCAAGGTTTCTCCAACAAACCAACTCCTCAATGCTGCTCCAAATGGCTACCCAAGAAGCTTCTCACTCCTGCTACAATGCTTGCCCCAAACTCCTCACTGCTGCTCCAAAAACAAGCTCCACAACTCCTCACAAACTCTCACTCAAATGCAATGAAATGGTTGTGAGGAAATGAGAAGCGTTGGGTGGGTTTTATAGGGTTTAGGAGAGGGGAATGGACCCCAAAAAACCTATGGGCATTCCCCCAAATAACCTATAGGCAAATTAGAAATCTGTTTGGGATCCCCAAAAATCAAGTAAAAAAAATTGTTGCTTTTTTTAGTTTTCGGGCCGCTGTCACCAAGCCAACCGAGTAGGCTCGGACTCGGCCAAGCTGCTCGGGTTATTACCGAGTCGGCTGAGCTATTAGACAACTCGGTTGGCTCGGTAATAACCCAGCAGGCCGAACCGGTTCGATGGCCGAGTCAACCCGATGAGGGCTTGACTCAGACCAATTGGCCGAGTCGGTTCCGAGCCAGGCCAGTAGCCTGAGATCAGAGACTGATCAGCGTAGAGCAAGGTTGGCTGCAATGCAGATAGCACAGTGCAGAAGTCAACAGGAACACAAAAGATTTATAGGGTCAAAGACTAGTAGCAATCAGATTCCAACATTCACATGGTATTACGTTGAACACAGTTAGTTCAGAAATTTTGGATGCTTTTCTGTTGTTGAATAGTAGCGATTGGAAAATGACGCAATGCAGAGCTAGCAGTGGCAGTGTTAGTTGTTGATTTTTGGTAGCATCGGATGTGCTTTAGCCATGGAAATTGGTGGAGAGGCTAAGGCACATGAGATCTCCAAGACCCAGAAATTGTTTAGAGAAATTCCACACGGATGAAGAGATATTAAAATAATTAATATTTTTAATGGGGTTCCTAAGTCTAAACTTAGGAAAATTAAAATATTAATGTGTATTAATATAAAATGGGTGAGAAAATTCTAAATAACGAGGATCAAGCGAAATCTAATCTTAGCCGTTCATTAAGGACTTAATCTCGGTCATTGATTCATCAACAGGAAAAGTATAACAGGAGGCTTGAGGGCCAGTTGAAGATACACCAAGTTGATTAATCAGTTCGATTTTTTGGAGCGAGGTTTGCTGAGGAAATTGACCAAGTGATCTGTTGCAGCGAGGGGCAATTCAGCAGGAGGTCGAGAAGACATAGAAAAGAGGCAGAGAAAGTGTCAGAGAGACAACGCAGAGGCAACCTGGGTTGACATAAAGGCAGCCAGAGCTGACGCAAACGCTTAGAGGGCCGCGCAGAGGACGCAGGAGGTTGAGAAACTGACTCAGGCAGACACAAGGACTAGTAAAGCTGACGTTGGGCTGAAGAAGCTGCGTTGTGGTGTTTCTGTGGGGCAGACTGAGAGCTAAGAGGCAGACGCAGAGCCATAGAGTGTGATGCAGTCCTTGGAGGTTGACGCGGTTCCGGAAGTTAGCTTGGAGCAGCTTTCACTGTCTAGCTAAGGAACAGTCGAAGTCACTGTGGGGCCAATCATCTGGTTGTTGAATTAGCCGAAATATCTGTCTTCGGAGCAAGGTACTTCTACCAAGGAAAATCTTTGAAGGGTGAGCCATTTTTGGCATCCTAGTTGTATTTAGAAAATTGCATAATAATAAAACCCTCATATCTGTTGCATCAATTTTCCCGCATTGAGTTTTCCAAAGGACGATTATCCAAAAATAACTATGTCCCTTATTTTGTCTCAGTTTATTTCGGTTGTTGATCTGTATATTTGTGAAGGTTTCATTTGTGTTTACTTCAATGTTTATATAAGTAAATAACTTCTTAATGTAAAGAATAAGTAGGAGATAGTAAACCAGAAAATGCAGTGGGGGTTTCTAATGTGTTAGATTCAGAAATTTTCACATGGTATCAAAGCCAGGTCGCAGATTACAAGAGCACTGAAAACGCCAGCAAGAGAAATCTGAAAAATTTGCAGCAGAAGCAGCTATCCCGAGAGACAACGTTGTTCTCGAGTTGAAGCAGCAAGAGAAGAGGGTGACAAAGAGGCTCACACAGAGCCTGCAGGCTGTCTCAGCATTTCGAGCCAAAAGAGGGGCCAGAGTAGAGGCAAAGAGGGGAAGATCAAGCCTATGCAATGCCCATCATCTTTCTCAACCAAGACGAATCGACGTTGTGGCCAGGAGGAGCAAATTCAACCCAAGCCGTGATTGCGTAGACCTTGAAGGGCTCAAATTCTTTAGTTGTCAGGGCCAATGTTTTACAACCCGGCCGAGCCACAACCAACCCGGCCGAGTCATTTCGGGTCGATGGCTTGGGAACTGACTCGGCCAATGAAACGGAACGGTCGGCCGAGTCAGCAATGACCCGGCCGAGTCACTCAATGACTCTTAAACGGTTTTTTTGGGGTTTTGCAATTGGTTTTAGGGTTTTGGTGGACTCCAAACATTATTACAATATTTCTAAAACATCTTTGGGGTCCATATCCCCCTCCCAAAAGCTATTTAACTCACCCAAGAGCTCTCATTCTCTCACAGCAGTCTTGTGCATTTGAGTGAGAGTCTTTTTTGAGAGTTAGTGAGCAGTTCTTGAGCTTGTTTTGGAGCAGCAGTGAGGAGTCTTGGAGGAGCATTGTAGCTGGAGTGAGGAGCTTCCTGGGCAACCATTTGGAGCAGCATTAAGGAGTTGATTCTTGGAGCAAGCTTGAGGAGGCAGTTTGTACCTGGAGGTATTTTTTTTCACCTCTATAAATCTGTTTTTGCTTAGTAAATTTGAGGTGCATATCTAGAAAGTTTAGAGACTGTTTTTTGTCAAATAAATGAACATTGAATCAAGGTTTTTTTTTTTTCATTTTCAGATTGTTTGCTTTCATTTCCTATTCCAAAAATGGCACCTAAAGCAAGAGATGTTGCATGGGCATATGTTGAAATGGTTGATATTCAAATGCAATGCAAATTTTGCCATAGGAAAATTAAGGAGGGTCCAGGGGGCATTAATAGGCTGAAGCAACACTTGGCAGGGATTAGAGGTCAAATTACCCCATGTGAATCACCAGAAATTGGGGAGATTAGGCAGAATATGTTGGCCAGCATTGAGAAATTTAAACAAGATAAGTCTAGGCAAAAAGAATTACAGGCTAAAATTGGGAGGAAGAGGGAGATACAAAAAATGATGGCTGCCAACCCCCATTATGATTTTGAGGGTTCTTCCTCTATCCCTCAAACCAATGCATCCAATCCTTTCCGATATGTTCCTCATATTCAAGATAAGGGAAAGGGTAGAATGAAAAAGGGTGACCGTGATGTGACTATCAAAAGTTTTTTCACTCCGGCCTCCTCTCCATCAGAGGCACATGGTCCTGAAATTGTTAGACCTCAAATGCAGCCCACTTTAGATGACCATTGGAAGAAAGAATTGAGGGAGACTGCTTGTGATTACATAGCTAGATGGTGGTATGATGCTGATATTCCCTTTAATGCTGCTCGTTCACCATATTAT